>SNQJ01S0044593.1:49916-90239 GCA_010110895.2 Picea sitchensis | reverse complement strand
ACCCACGATTATGTGTGGGAGCTTGCACCAGGGTGTAAGTCCGTTAAGCAGGTCGTCAGCGTAACTTTTCCACCCTAGCCCCGCCCCTTCTCGTCTCATCGCTACGACGTTGGATTTCATCACCAACTAGTGGCTTCGCAATTAGAAGGTATTGTTTGCTTGGTGATTGCTTCCTAGATTTTCCTTACTAGTGTGTGTTGAGTGTTTCTCGAAGTTGACCATAGGATTTTCTTTGCGGAGCTTGTTACTTGTTTACAATTTCTCCCCCACGAAGTTCACGTAGAATGCAAGGTTTATCTCCAGAACATCCAGACATTTCACAACCCTTGCATACGGCAACACCTGAGGGTACCCCTGAAGGTTCCCCTCATCAGAGTGAAGTCCAAGACGTTTCTACACCACCTCCACGGGTAGAACGCACTGATTCTCTAGAAGATTTTCGAATTACCAATACTAGAGAAGACTATTGCATTCGTCGCGGTGAACGACCTTTTGTGCAATTAAATCCTTCTGAAGAAGAAGTTGTTACATCTTCTGAATCAGCTATTGGGCCTTCTCACGGTGTAGTAGGTCAAGATCCTTTTTGGTTTGGTGATTTCCGACGAGTCATTTTTGGTACTAAGTCACCCCCTGTCTACGAAATCAACCCTCCCGTGTCTTCTGAGACAGAAACTACACCCGAGACTACCACTTACCGTTTTGTTCTCCCTCCTGCGATGGCCCATCTCGCGAATACTACGAGTGTCCAAACCGAGATTACTGCAGCTACTCTTGCTCCTATCAATACCCAACGAATACCTGATGTCATCCCAACGTTACCACCCGGTTACCATGTGTTGAATGATTTGTTGAATCCTCCCAATCCAACACCTCCGCAAACCCCAGCCGGTTCTCCAGGTGGTCCCTTTTTTCCTGGGCATCCTATTCCTGGTTTTATTCCGACACTCCCTCAGTTTCCTTTTGGTAATCCTAATCCTAGTGGTACTATCCCGACTGTCGCAACGAACCCGCAGATTCCGGTTGGAGGACAGGGTAGTACGGTTCCTTTTCCATTTCCCGGACACAACACAGTTACTACACAACCTACGGTTGGCACACAACTTCCGGGTGGAACTATACCTACAGTGGGGGGACCAACCTCACCTTTTGGACAAAATATAACTCCTGAATTGGTCTAGTATTGGAATCAACTTCTACAAAACTTTCCTCAAAATGATGGGGGGAAACAAACTGTCCCTACCGTGGGCCAACCTTATCCGGGAGTAACTAATCCTATTTGGGGTTCGGGTCAGACTACTCAACCACAGGTCCCTGCTCAAACTCAAGGTTACAATCCTTGGGGTTACTATCCTATCCGACCATCACCGAATCAGCCAGGGTCTTCCCTCTACGGACAGTCTGCTTACGCTCCTACTGGTTTGCCGATAGGGCTTCCACCCCAAAGTCACCAGTACCTGCAAGTAAACTGACAGTTGCCTTTTCTTGCTACCTTGGATTTACCAGATTTGTCTAGGATTCTGAATGATCCTATTCGTCACTCTCCCCAATGGCCTGCTATTCCTGCTAAGCTCCCATCGGATATTCTGAAATTCAATGGCAAGGCGGGAGAGGATTCAAATAATCATGTCATGAATTTTCATTTATGGTTTTTGTCCAACTCACTGATGGACGACTCCATTCATCTACGTCTTTTTCAATGAACCCTTACCGGTTCGGCTGCGAAGTGGTGTATTGAATTGCCACGAGGTTTCTTTTCTGATTTCAACACCTTAGCTATGGCTTTTTTCACACATTACCAGTTACCGATCCGTTACGATACTGGGACTGAGATCCTGACTTCTTTCAAACAAACTAAAGGTACTCACATATCGGATCATATACATGAGTGGAGACAGAGACGACGTCTCATTAAAATTGAACTCCCTGATCAATTACTGGCCAAATGGTTTATGAAATATTTCATGAACGAAATTGGTAAAGACATTGCTATGGGTGGTGTTGTTACAGAGGATCAGGCTATAAGTCGCGCTTAATATCTTGATCTCGTTTATTCGCAAACGGGAACGCTCTACGATTTACTACTTGAACTACCTCGTCCTGGTACTTCCAACACTTCAACTTCTCCAGCTGCCTCTCATGCGGTTGATGGTGTGATTGGTACTGCTCATACCCACTCACATTCCGTTTCAACTACAACCCCTAAATCCACATCTTCTAATGTTCAAAATGCTCTGTCTCCTGCTCCTCCCGCCGGTAAAACCTGTGAAGTGAACGTTGTTCAATCTACACCAAATGGTAAAAATAAATCAAAGAAAGGGAGAGGCAAGAATAAGGAGAGTAAAAATCATAACCAAAATGAACAAACCAAACCCCCCCCCTATTGAAGATCGGGATAAGCGCAAACCCCGCTACCCTTGCCTTATCTATGGTGACGATCACTACATGAAGGATTGTCCTGGACGTGCCGAGGTTAATAAGTTACTTCAAGGGACGCCAAAACCATCTACGCCGGCAGTCTTGTCCCAACCCTTCCCGTCTCAGCAACAGGCCTCTTTGGTCATCCATGACCAACCATCTACTTCTACGACATCATATGTTTTGATGTGCACCGGTGATTCTAAGAAACAATGACGTTTACATTGCAACTAGAGCCAAAGATTATTCTCCATCTAAGGAGACGGTTGACGATTTACCTCCTGCTTTGGTACAACCCTCTCCAACGCCTCCACCTACCAACGGTCCTCTTCATCTCGAACGACCGAGATCTGATACAGTACTACGACCCCCGAAAGGTTTCGTTAAGAAATCGACATTCAATCCTCATGCTCGTGCAGTCCAAAACTATAGCATTGTCGAAGATCTGGCCCAAGCACCTTCAACGATGTCTGCCCTTGAAGTCCTTCAGTCTTGTCCCACGCAATGAAGGGCTCTGTTGAAATCTATAGGTGGAATTGATCCTACAGATACGAATTTGACAGTATTTGACTTGGAAGACCATATTCCAAGGTTACCCCCACAACTTGCGTTTCAAATACAAGTTATTGTCTCCAATAAGAACATCTGCCGAACTGTTATTGATGAGGGTGCTTCTACGTGTGTAATGTCTTTTACTTGTTGGAAAGCCATTGCCTCTCCTCTTTTAACTGAATCACAAAATACTTTGAAAGCCTTCAATGGCTCAGGTTTTAAGCCTTACAGTGTTCTTCCATCATTTCCTATTACTCTCGAAGGTAAGACAGTCCAAGTTGAAGTGGAAGTTTTTGATGCTCCCCTTGATTATAATCTTCTTCTTGGCCGTAGCTGGGTAAATTCTATGCGCGTTGTTGTGTCAACACTTTTCCGTGTAGTCCGTTTTCCTCATCAAGGAAAGGTCGTTACGGTTGATCAACTTGTCTTCTTTAATTCTGATACTCGCACTAGAAACGTGTCGTTTATAGCTAAAACCCCCCCGGGTTACGAGAATGTTGGAGTCGGTCTTTTAAAAGACTCTTCGTTAATGGGTACTTTTCCCATACCACCACCACCTGATATTCTACGCCCATCAGTTTCTTCTATTAATATGATCTCTGCTGTGCCTCATGAGCTTCCGATGTCTTTTGACCCTTGGATAGTCCCTGATCCAGGAGATCATCCTCGTTTCGACAACGTCATGCCGTTAAGTTCAGTTGAGTCTGCTTATCACGCGATTCAGTTGGCAACACCTTCTAAACCCTCTCTGAAGGAGTTGTCTCCTGATCCTTTCCATGTTATATTTCCCACTGACGAGATGATCATGTCCGTCATGGTCGATACACCTTGGGACGATGGGCATCATCGTTCCATACTGTTTCTGGAACAACACACTCTCGAGAATTACCAACGGATTTCGACTCCGTCGACCGTTTTTGTCATAACGACCATTCCTGGATCTACACGTGATGTGTTTGCGGAAGGGAACCTCAGTAATATTTCTCCCACGATACTCATTGATATTTCAGTTAAACCTGGGATAGTTGAAAATGTTCACATTGGAGCTTCGTGTTCTCCAGAGGAAATTGTCACCTATACTGCTTTGTTCAAATAATTTCATGATATCTTTGCCTGGAGTTACGAAGAGATGCCAGGTATCGACCCTACTATTGTTGTGCATGAGATAAAAACATAACCCGGAGCTAAACCAGTCCAGTAGCACCTCCGTCCTGTCCATCCACGTAAAGCGACAACTATCAAACTCGAAGTTGAAAAACTTCTTAAAGCCGGTTTTATTTATCCCGTGGCTTTGACAGAATCGGTTTCCAACCCTGTACCGATTGATAAGAAAGGTGGTAGTATACGTGTTTGTGTTGATTATCGAGATATTAACAAAGCCTGTCCGAAAGACAACTTTCCAACCCCTTTCGTCGACCAGATCGTCGATGACTATGCCGACAGTGAAATCTTTTCTCTCATGGATGGATTCTCTGGCTATAATCAAATTAACATCGTTCCTGAGGACCAACATAAAACTTCTTTTATCTTTCCTTGGGGTACTTTCGCCTATAGAAAACTTCCCTTCGGTCTTAAGAACACAGGTGCAACGTTTCAACGTGCTATGTCTTATGCGTTCCACGATATAAAGCATATCGTTAAACCTTATTTGGACGATTTGCCAGCTCATTCTTTACGTCGTGTTGATCACCCTAATCATCTCCGAGCAATTTTCGTCCGTTGTCAGTTCTATCGCATTCGTCTAAACCCTCATAAGTGCGTCTTTTGCGTAAAGTCTGGTCATCTTCTCGGTTTCATTTTTTCACATCAGGGGATCTGGGTAGATCCTATTAAGGTTGAGGTGATTCTTAATCTCCCTCCTCCTTCTTCACTACGCCAGTTACAAAGTTTGCAGGGGAAAGAAAAATTTCTTCGTCGTTTCATCCCTAATTACGCTGAGATTACTCGTGGTTTCACCTGACTATTAAAGAAATATTATGAGTTCATTTGGGATTCAATTTCTAACAATTCTTTTGAGGCCTTGAAGTTATCCCTCACCCGAGCTCCGCTTCTCTTTCCTCCTGATTATAGTCATGATTACTTTCTGTATCTTACTGCCTCTGAGTATACCATTGGCATGGTTTTAGTTCAAGAGGATTATAAGCATGAAGAACACGTTATCTATTACTTGAGTAGAAGTCTATCATCAACAGAAATCAAGTACCAACATGTTGAGAAACTGTCTTTGGCCGTTGTTCAAGCAGTTCAACGTTTTCGCCATTATATTCTCTCCAGGAAAACTATAGTGATTTCACATTGTAACCCCATGCAACATATATTGACAAGTCAATTGTTGGGGGGCAAGTACTCCAAGTGGATTGTCATTCTCCAGGAGTTCAACTTGGAATTCGATTGTGCCACGTCGAAGAAATCCTTAGTTTTTGCTAAGTTAATTTGTGATTTTCCCCACTCTACCACGGACAAGGTAGCAGTCGATTCATTACCTGATGAATCACTTTTCCTGATCAACACTGATGATATTTGGTATGGAGATATCATTATATATCTCCAAACTCAGACTTTTCGGCCTGCTTTGTCCAGTAATGAACGACGTCGTATACGTTATCAGGCTCGCCATTACATTATCCTTGGAGATACTCTTTACCATCGAGGCATTGACTCAGTTTTTAGACGTTGTTTAACTTTTGAAGAAGCTGAGAAAGCTTTGAACGAATGTCATTCTGGAGCATGTGGTGGTCATATGTCTGGGTATGCTACTGCCCAGAAGATCTTGCGCGCGGGATATTTTTGGCCTTCTTTGTTCACTGACTGCATTACTGCTGTTCAGAAGTGTCATGCCTGGCAGACCTATAATTAGAAGATTCGGTTGCATCCTGCTCCCATTCATCCTATAGTCTCAGTAGGTCCTTTTGCAAAATGGGGCATTGATTTCATGACATGTCACCCTCACTCGGTCGGGGGGCATGGTTAAATTATTGTAGCTATTGATTATTTTACAAAGTGGGCCGAGGCGATGCCAACATTCGATAATACTGGGAAGACTGCAGTGTTATTTCTTTTCAACCATGTCATCACTCGTTTTGGTGTTCCTCAGGCTATCGTTACCGATCACGGTAGTCATTTTAGAAATTTTATGATGTCTGAACTTACGAAAAAGTTGGGCCTTCGTCATGATAGTTCAACACCCTATTATCCGCAGGCTAATGGCGAGGTCCAAGCAATCAATAAGGTTCTTATAACTATGATTCGACGGATGATAGGAATTCATAAAACCAACTGGCACACGATGTTGTTTTCCGCATTGTGGGCATATCGGACATCTGTTAAATCCGCTACGGGATTTACACCCTTTCGATTAGTTTACGGCATGGAAGCCATTTTGCCAATAGAATGTGAGATACCTTCTTTGAAGCTAGATGTAGAACTCTTACCTAATACTTCTGCTGAAGAGGAACGTCTGTTGTATTTGATGCGATTAGACGAGACCCGACGTGATGCCACTTTAGTAATAGAAGCCCAAAAGAAATGCGTTAAGGCACAATATGACAAGCATGTCAAGCCTCGTGTTTTCTCTGANATTGTAGCTATTGATTATTTTACAAAGTGGGCCGAGGCGATGCCAACATTCGATAATACTGGGAAGACTGCAGTGTTATTTCTTTTCAACCATGTCATCACTCGTTTTGGTGTTCCTCAGGCTATCGTTACCGATCACGGTAGTCATTTTAGAAATTTTATGATGTCTGAACTTACGAAAAAGTTGGGCCTTCGTCATGATAGTTCAACACCCTATTATCCGCAGGCTAATGGCGAGGTCCAAGCAATCAATAAGGTTCTTATAACTATGATTCGACGGATGATAGGAATTCATAAAACCAACTGGCACACGATGTTGTTTTCCGCATTGTGGGCATATCGGACATCTGTTAAATCCGCTACGGGATTTACACCCTTTCGATTAGTTTACGGCATGGAAGCCATTTTGCCAATAGAATGTGAGATACCTTCTTTGAAGCTAGATGTAGAACTCTTACCTAATACTTCTGCTGAAGAGGAACGTCTGTTGTATTTGATGCGATTAGACGAGACCCGACGTGATGCCACTTTAGTAATAGAAGCCCAAAAGAAATGCGTTAAGGCACAATATGACAAGCATGTCAAGCCTCGTGTTTTCTCTGAAGGAGATCTTGTTCTTCTGTATGAACAAGATAAAGATGTCTTAGGAGATGGGAAATTCGAACCAATGTGGCGTGGTCCTTATATTGTTAGCAAAGTTTTGGAAAAAGGAGTGTATGAGCTGGTTGATTATGATGGTGTACCTTTGAGTGAACCCAGGAATGGGTTGTACTTGAAGAAGTACTATGCATAAGCCATTTGTGCACAAGTACTTGTATTTTATGTATCATACTGTGTGTGTGTGTTACTTTAGTTTGCTTTTGACGTTATCTGGTCTCTGCCCTTACGTGACATTGTGTTTGATTGTCAGATGTCAGAATATTCACTACCTTATATTGGCTTCGCTGATGGTGCTAGCCGTAGTACTCAGAACCTAGCTTCCGCTGCTTGGGCAATCTATGCCCCAACAAACGAGCTTATATCTTTACGAGGTGTATGTCTTGGCCGAGAAACAAACAACATCGCAGAGTATAGTGCCGTTATTGAATTATTTGTGGATGCTATCTCTCTCAGAATTCGTCATTTGGTTGTGCGACTTGACTCGTAGCTTTTAGTACTACAGCTAAGTAATGTCTACTCTATTCGAAATCCTACTTTATTAAGGGTATATTTGCGGATTCGCCTCCTGGAATGGCATTTTGATCACATTGAATATCAACATATTCCTAGATGTCTTAATACATTAACAAATGATTTAGCTAATTATGTATTGGACATGCATTTAAATCATTTATGAATCAAACACATTAAAATGTACACAATGTAAAGTAAACCGGTAGAAGCCGCGTATATGTATAACGATCAAAAGAGTTTGTTTTACAAAATGTTGTCCGAAGACCAAAATATCAAAAAATGAAGCTCCTGGCTTCTACATAGTGACATCACGGATGACGTTCACGGTAACACACTACTGCCCTAGATACCCTGCGGAGCAGTCGGGCCATGGCTGCCGAAACTCCTACAGTGTGACGTTGATCGCGTCGTGGAACCTCTTCCAGAGTCATATCTGGAATATCTGCAGTTAGGCCTTCCAAGTTCTATTCCACGATCTGATAATCTTCGGCATACTAAGGTAATACTGCTGCTGCTTCTCCTCATCACTGGATAGGAGAACTGCTAGCAGGTCTATATGGTCCAACGTCTGTGTTATCAACAAGTATTTGGTGTCAGTCTTCGGGTAAATCTATAAAACAAAAACATTCAAATATGATAAAATTCAAAAACATTTAAAACGAAATTTTTTTGTGTACTTCTTACCGAGGTCTCCCCACTGAGAATCCTCAGGTAGTGCTAGATACAGATCTCCTCTGAAATCCAGCCCGGCGTATGCGTAGTCGTCCACCATCAGCATCTGGTTCTTCAACCAGTCAAAGAAAATATCGTCATATTTGACGATAGGTCCTGCCACATGTCGGGCCATGAGCCGACACCACCGAAACATCCTCAGGTCCCTTGGACCAGGAAGATCCCACTCAGCCTGTAGACGAAATATTGGAACCCTCTCCAAGAAGAAGGACACTAACAACGATCCATAACCAAACTGTTTCAGATCTCCACGCCTGCACTTAGTCAACTGTTTTTTGATATTGTGCAATACTGCGCCAGCCCAGTTAAATACCCGGGGCTCTGTACACTCGATGGCGTACTGGAAATATATCTACAATGCCATATGGGGAGCGACACTTCCAGCCATCCAAGAAATGGTAAAGAGAATGGTGTGGAGAGTCAAGTCAGTTACTCCCCAGATTGCCACTTTCCCTTTCTTTCTTTCGGCCTCAGGTACGCAGTACTGGTTGCAATATTCACTCATTTTTAAGCCACCTGCTCTGTTGTCGGTCAAACTGACATAGGACCCATGCCTGGATAATCCGGTCAAGAAATATATGTCCTCGATGTCAATAGTCAATGTATGAGTTCCCACAATGAAAACTTGTTGGTCCGGATCCCACATTCGGACTAGGTACTCCAGTAATCGAACTTGGGCTCTCATGCCTGGGATACAGAAGTATTTTAAGAGACCATAGTCTCTTAGTGAAACTATGGTGGGAGGATGGTTTTCGGCATTGGCGTTATCCTCCTCATGCTCTCGTTCCCGCCACTCTAGCACCATGGTTGTGGCTATTTACCTGCATAAGAAACATACAAACATGGTTAATGATATTATTCATGAAATAAACTTTTTCTATTGGCTAAACGTTGCATAAATGTTTGAGTTATGCGTTGTTCGCAGGTGCCCTACTATGCACAGTGCGAAATTCTCGCAGGCGGCTTAAGGCTCACCTGCGAGAATGAGTCATTCTCGCAGGTCCCGTATGGGCCACCTGCGAGAATGCCTCCACGCAAAAAGGGTTCAAAAAATAACTTGAATCAAAACTTTTAACCAATAAAATCATAATTTTGAACCATGAAAAGATCAGGAATGGAGAACTTACCAAAATGCTACTGACGGCTTGTCAAATTATCACCCGTAGCTCCCGGAAATCGACACGGAATGTAGAGGGTAAAATGAGGGTTTTTGGAACTAAATGGTAAAAGTGTGAAATGATATGGTAAATTTGGTTATTGACTCATTTTAATTACTTTTTACTATATCAAAAGTGGGTTTTTTATGTTTATTTATTATTTAACCCTATTCACTAATGTGGAAATGAGTGAGATGACTTGCAGGTGAGAAACATGGATGATTATGGACATAATTTTTCTACGGTGTGGTGTGATTTTGATTGTTTTCTATGTTTTTGACATAAAACCTCGAGTGCCTTTTATCCGTTCTTGCGCTTGTGAAACATATAAGAACGTGATCGAGCGTCGTTTTATCTCTTTTTCGGGCTCGCGGTGGTTATACGAAAAAGGAACCCCCCTGGAGTTACCTTTAAGCTCTTTTCAGACTCTCTAAATATGAAAAGATCACCGAGGGACCTTGCTATTTTCACACTCGATAAAGTATTTGAAGTATGCGTCCTTTGAGCGATAGTTTAACCGTTTTTCGGTCTCATTGGATTACTGTACGAAAAAAGAACTGAGAGAGTTCTCTTTTAAGCGTTTTTCCAAACTCTATAATATTGAAAAACCTTCAAGTTTACTATCTCTGGACTCGTTAAACAAACATTGACAGACCCGTGATGGGACCGAACCAATCCTTCCTAGGGTTCGTTAAAAATACTCAGAGGGACTCGTACGAAGGATGATCTTATATCAACAAGCATATGTGATCCTCTTCAAGCTTGCGTAAAAATAAAGAGGTACTTGCCAGAAATGGTGGGGGGGAATCTGGGAAAGGGATATGTTTCATCTTTGTATTGATTGGCAGTAAGTGTCGCTCTTGAACATGACACCCCCTATTCATCATTTGAAGCCGGTTTAGGTAATCCATTTGTCTCTCATTCGATTTGATATCAAGGTCTTTCCATGTATCGTATTTGAGTCAATGCTGCCAAATCATTGGTCGTGTCATTCATATGTTCAAGAGAAGTCTGTCTGAAACCTCTATTTGAGTCGGCCATCTACATTTATCCATTCTCTTCGTGTCAGCCTTCCCTGTGTCCAAAGTCCAATTGCTACATTCTCTTTTTCACCTTCAAACTATGTTACTCATTTCGTGTCATTGATGGGGGATACATCAAGGCCCTCCTATGACGAGTCTTGTTCCGTTGACTTCAACACATTATCCGGAATCAAGACATAGAAATCATTCAGTACCTTGCAGCTTGCATGCCTCAATGGCAAGTTTCCTCGCTTTCGATAGTGGGTTTACATCATTGACCCTTGATCGAAAGATTCCATCGGATGTTTGACATCAACTCATTTATTCACAATCGATGGATTGTACTTTAGTACCTTGGGAGTCATTGACATCAATGGTGATTTCCCTCGCATTTGTTAACGGTTACATCAATGGCCGGTAATCAAGTGGTTTCTACCATGTTTGACTTCAACACATGTAATCACATGGTTAGACTCGTACTTTGGACAATGAGGTTGAAGACCGTGGATATTGTCTTAAGTGATCCAGGTTGCGATGGAGTGTGTATAATTTGCGACACATAGATCCACTGTGTATGTTTCGTGGCTATGTCGTCTTGATTGAAAATTTGTCACATAGATCCACAGTGTATTCAGGTGGCTATGCTATATTGTGACGGCATGGATCCACAGTGTATGATTGGTGGCCATGACCTTTTTTTATTATGTCATCAGTCTATGATCTGAGTATGGGAATGCCTACCTCAGAAATTGGTATACATGATATTCTGTCGATGCTTGGATGTTTGCAGGTTTCCGATTAGATGTGCTCTTGGTTCTCGACACACACATGCAACTTACAAAGTCTATCGACTGTCACTAGTTCCAATCTCAGACTTTGGGGGGCATTCTGTTATCCACAATTTTGGTCATCGTGATGATGTTATGATGATGGAAAATCAAGCTCTTCACTAAGAACACTTTCCTGAGAAAAGTTACATCTGTCTGCTTCCAGAAATCATACTTTTAAGGGATGTTTGCAGGCTACCTATATATTTTCCTGCGAGAATTCTTGATTCTCGCAGTCTGCATTAAGCTGGAGTGTGAGGGGTTCGCACTGTACCTAACTGTCAGGGTGCAAACATCTTCTAAAGGAAGGAAAAAGGTAAATTCTTGAACCTTCTAGAAGGGAATCTTCTAGGAGCATGAGTTGGCATTCGAATGGTTATTCAGGTGCTGGCATTCCAGATATCTTGGGATCATTCCTATCCAAGTAACTAATCTATTTTCTCCTATATATTGAGGGGAATGCTTATGGAAAAGGTTAATAGGAAGCAAACTAACAAGAGATTGATTGGAGAATTATTGAAAGCTTGTATGAAGGACTGATGCTACAACAGCTAGAGACACCAGCAAGGTCATCAAAAGTGGTTGATTTTCTTCATGCATGAGCAAGTGTGTGTGTCAAAGCTAGGAGCCATCGAAACGAGATCTACAACATCAAGGCTCAGGTTGTAAGTTTCATTTTCAATTAATTCAATACAGTAATATGTCCCTTTACCATAAAGATGATGTCACTTTATTACATAACTCCTTGATCATATGTATAGATTAGCTATTGAACATATTGATTTTTCTTCACTTCGATTGGTTTGTACTGTTTGATATGAACGACACAAGAGCATTGGAGCGAAACTTGGAACAACAGAGACCTAAGGAAGCGTTCATAAGGTATGTCTAGGATCATTGTCCCTTAGTTCATTCAATAGGCTAGATCTAGGGAAAGAGTATTATTCTGTCTTGTTTTGTTATAGATCCAGGTGGATCTAGGGAGATCGGTTTGTGTCCGCACTTACGGATTAATCCTGAAACAGCTAGTACTGCCCCTTCCGCATCTTCAAATAATTCTGGTAAATCCATGTCCTCCCATTTGCATTGGAAGGACAATTGCCCTCATATGATGAGAAAGATGAGGCTTGAATATTCCACACAGCCTAAGTCAGGTTCAAAAGTACTAAAAGATAGCATCAACAAGGGAAATATTGCCTCACAAAATGGGAAATATGGATTTTAAGTTTTGTTTATTATTGTTGATTACAGTTGACTTCAGATTTTCATATGGCATGATTTTTGGATATGTTGGTTATATATTTTGGAAATAATTGCAAAAGATAAATTTCCAAATGTTAATATGATGATGGGAGTCACAAGGAGGTGTGTTTTTGCTTAATTGACTAGTATGTTATGATTGTTAAGAACAAATGGGAGTCACAAGGGGTCCCACCTACTAGTTATTATTTAATTATAACCTTTATTATGATTATTACTTTTCCCCGTAAGTAAAATTTAGTTGAGTCTTTTAATTAACTTATCTAATGAGTTGCTTTAACTACTTCAACCAATTCTAATTTGCTAAAATGAAAGAGGAAAGGGAGGAACAGAGGGGGATAGAAGCAGAAGCATATTAAGGTTTGTTCTTTGAGTTTATGTTGAGATAGTTCAGTTTTCATTCATTCATATATTCATCACAAGCCTAATTCTCTTTTATGATAGCAGGGTCTTATTGTAGACAACAATATTCAGGGATGAATCACATCATTCAGAAACTTGTTTTTCAAAGGTGTTGATCGATCTTTGATAGTCTGTGTAGACTTGTCTATTTGTGAATTAGTTTACATGACTGAAAAAGGCTATTGTGAAAATTCAAGTGGGTAGCAATCTTTGGCAAGATGATCCAATTTTTTGAGTTCATTTTTGGTTCTCTGTCAGAGGTCCTTTTGTATGTTCCATCAGGGATGTCTAAGTTTGACTTTGGTCGAAGATTTCTATATGCGATTTTGTAAAAAAAGTAACTCTTTGGTGAATTGGAATGAAATAAAGGATTTCTTTATGTCTCATTTGTCTTGATTATCATCTTGGTATATTTACTTCTGTCTTTACATTTATTTCAACAACTGTTATATTAAGAAAATTACATAAAAAGTAAATTTCCAGCAATTTTTTTTGTTGATAAAAGACTAGCGTAAGCACTTGTAATTAATACTTGTGAGTTAGGATGTTATTTTTTTTGGCTATAAACATAGGGTGATATTCGCATCTATTTTTATGTAGCCAAGAGAAATCTTGAGTAATATCATTTCATATATTTTCATCAACATTTATTTGGCGACCATACTGGGGATATATTTGATATCTCTCCAGATAATTTTTATACTCGATGTTCATCGATACATATTTCTTTTATGAATTTGATTCTTTGACTGTTTTACTCTTGATGATTATTCCTACTACAAGGCAGCCCAATTTTGAGCCCAGTCTCCAAGACCATACCAACATTGCTTTGAATCTATTTATTACCATCTTAGACATCACCAACACTCTTGCTAAGCTTAACCATTCTTGGGTAGCAATTGAACGAGATATTAGTGCTCAAGAACAATTGGAAGCTAGATGTAGGAAGCCTAGAAATCAGTAGTGACCCTTTTGTTTTTTCAAAGTTTTGGCCTTTCTTTCATGTCCTTAGGTTCTCGTGCTTCTAGAAGAAGAAGTGGCTTGTCACCTGAAATCAATCCTATTGTTGAAATAGGAAGAAGAAACATTGTGTTATCTACCCAACAAAGTGCTCTAAGGAGAACTTTATCTGATTCATACAACTCGTCATTCTTTCCCTCATCTATCATCCACAAGATGGAATCTAGTGGTGGATTTGGTGGCACTGGAAGTGCTCCATATTACCCATATTCACTGTCCTCAATGATTGGTAGCTTATATAGCTACCATATCCCTGTACAATCTACCACAAATCCCATCAAAGTCATTAAAAAATATGGGCTTTTTCAGTTCGAAGAAGATGCCACAACTACCCCATGGAATGTTTCTTCTCCTCTTAACCTAGCACCTGCCTATGTTTTCAGGAAATAACACTATCAGTACAAACGAACACCTGGTGGAATTTTCTAATGCTTGTCATAACATAGGGGCCAATGACAATTACACTTACATGCGCTTGTTATTCAATTCCTTGGAAGGAAAGGTTGCGGCCGATTTCTTTGATCTTCCTCCTAAGATTTTGTCTACTTGGGAGGATTTAATCTATTGGTTTCGATCCACTTATGGGAAATCCAAAATCCTCACCGAGAAGTTAAGGGAATACAATAACATCACCTATAAGGAGGGTGAGACCATAAAGTCTTTCAACTTGTGTTTCACCAAGTTATACAACCAAATCCTTGAACTTAGCTGCCCTCAGAACCAAGACACTTTCATGCATTACTACAATGCATTTCCTTCTCCCTACCATCATAGGCTTGATGAAAAATCCATTGATAATCTCAGTTCCACTCTGCATACTTTCTCAGAGTATGAAGAACAACTTGAAAGAACAGGTCTTCCCCAGGGAGAATTGGTTAAACATACAGACATGTTCTCCCTCTTGCAGCTAGTACAATATATGAACAATCATATGATAGAATTCAAGCGAAATGGAACTATCTCCCCTCTCACCCCTAGAGCTTCATCCTCTTTTGCACCTCCCTTTAGAAATCTGGTTGAGAACAATTTTTAGCCTAAAGATATCCTACCTCGGAGTTGGTGTAACTTTTACGAGCAACACCATGAGGAAACCACATGTGAGGTAAAGAAGAGTGTCAGAGATAAGATCTTTGGTAAAATACCAGAAGCTACTATCGTTGTCCTAGATTTTTCAGAGCCAGAGGATGTCATGGTCATCAATACTAGAAACAAAGCTTATGCTCCCAAGGGGAAATTTGATTCTCCCCGCACTTCTTCTACCCTGAGCTTATCCTCGCTCACTGCAACTGTCTAGGTTCCTAAGGTTCCCGAGAGTCAAGGAATCACCCCTCCTCTCCCCCCTTCCAAATACAATATCTTGAACCAGTTGGACAACATCAAAGAAGATGCGACCCTCATAGACATGGTTGTCATCCTTGAATAACAAATGCATATCAAACAATTCATGGAAGAAAAGATTATGTTGTAGCCAATATTTTCAAAGAGGTAAACGAAGAGGATTCTTATGTAAATAAAGTAGGTGTACATAACATGAGATACCCTGTAAAGAATCCCCCTTTTTATATTTCTGTAAAGATCATGGATAAGATTGCCCATTGTTTCCTCATTGATGGTGGTTCGGGCCCATGTGTGATGTCGAAGACTATTATGGACAATATAGTCTTGTCTTGTACAAATGAAAACGCCAGAAGCATGCTCTCCTATAATAGTCTACACCAAACAACCATAGGCGAGATTAAGGATGTAACCTTAATTTTGTGCGCTCATCCTAAGATTACTCAATTATCTCAGGGAGAGATTAGCAAGCCTTAATAGGTGGATACCTCTCACTCGATGGGACACATTTATCCGTTCCTCAGAACAGTAAGAATATTATAGTCCTTATAGAGGGAATAATTTCACCCTACATAGAGAGTGTTCCACAATCTAGTGTAACCTATATCGAAGAGGACCTAGGAGTATATTCCATATTTGATGAAGAGGATAATATTCCTTTGGAAATAATCGATTTATATGAGGATATGCGACATATGCACTTTGATGGTTCACGCTCTAATGAAGGTAATGGGGATGGCATTATCTTGGTTTCCCCTGCAGGAAAAATTCATAATTTGTCTTATAGGTTAGAGTTTTTCTGTACAAACAATTTCACTAAGTTCAAAGATTTATTATTAGGCACTGAAAACGCCCTTAATATTGGTTGTGGTCACCTTTTAGTTTTTACATATTCTGAGCTTGTTGTGAACTTGATACGAAAAATGTGCCCTCCAAGCAACAAGATGATGGAACGATACTCCCAAACTATTTGGGCGCTTATCTCGAACCTTTTATCTTGCAACATCACTCATGTTAAGAGGGAGTTGAATTCAATGGCTGTTCGGTTAGCCATCTTTACAACTTCTCTTAATCAACAACTTTTGCCTCAGATGCATGATTGTTCTTTTCAATCTCTATGTCGTCCATATATCCGAAAATGTAGAAACTTGGCAGGCCCTCCCTAACAATGATAGTATTTTTTCTTTCATTCAAGATGAACGTCTTAAGCCCGAGGAAATTATTTCCGTAGAAAACAATAAGATTCCCGAGAGCTTGACTCCTCTTGACAGTTCATTTTCATTGAGTGTTGTAGGGAATAAAGAAAAACAGAAAAAAGAGGAGTTACAAATGAAAGTGGGTGAAACCATCTCCTCAAACATTGGGGCACCCAAATCTCCAAAGAACGATAACATAGATACCCAATGTTCTGATAATGAAAAAATAAAGTTCTCCAAGCTACTTGGTGGATTTTGACAGGTTTCAGTTTGGCATTATAAGGATCTTCGTGGTTTTGATCCTAGTCTTTTATAGAATGTTATTCCCACCAAGGAAGGCCTGGAACCAGCTAGGAAAAAACAAAGTCTTGTTAACTCTGCATTTAAATCAGATTTTCAGAGGGAGTTGGAGAATTTCTTAAGGGATGGGATTATTTTTTCAGTCCATCTTGAATGGGCTCCCAACTGGGTACCTGTTTCGAAGACCACTGATCATATTATAAATTGCATTAATTTTTGAACTTTCAAGCAAGGTATTATGAGAAATCCTTTTCCTCCTCTCAGTATGGAAATGGTTCTGCAATAGGTTGTAGATTCACAGTTAGGGCCCTTACTCGATAGTTTGTCTGGTTGCAAGAAAATCAAGGTAAAAGGGGAAGTTTCTCACAAAATCACTCTTATCACTTATTGGGGTACCATGTCTTACCAATGCCGGATTTCTAGCTTAATTATTACAAGTACTACTTTTAAAAGACCTATGCACACGACTCTCGATGAATTTGTCAGTCTTCATCTCTATCTTGATGATTTAATTATGTGTGTCAAGGGAGTGATAATTACAATAGAATTCCAAGTGTTGGGTCCTTTCCAAATTTCTTTTTTCTTAGACACTAACTCTTACATTTTAAAGGATTTATAGAAGAAATTGTTTTCCTACAACGCTAACAACCCTTGCTTGAAATATTGTGAGGGACCAACGTGAAAATTTCTAATGCTGTCTGGATTTTCTGTATACTAGTAGCCTAGCTCTGTTTTTTTTTTTGCTTCTTTTTCTGTTTGACTTCAGCTTTCTGAGTTAAAATTTGTTCTTGCTATCTTCTTCATTTTTTGTCTTTTATTATTGTTGTTTTAATTTCTGCATTGTTACTTCTGTCATGATTTTTTTACTTATCATCTTTTAGTTAATTTGGTCAAAATAAGATGTTGGAACAATTCTGCCACAGTGACACTCCTGTGAAGCATTGTTAGTCAATAAAAATCAAGCTTACACAACTATTATGATGTCTCCTCTGAAGGACCCTTTAAATTGTTATATATTTCCACTGTTGTCTTGTAAGGAACTGGTTATCTCCTGCTTCTTCTTGCCATTTATTCATCCATTCAGATTTTAAGAAAAAGTCTAAACATTTTTCTCCTTAAAGTTGAGAGTAGATTCCGATCGAATGATTATGCATATAGTGGTAAAAACCCCTCATACATAAGAATTTTCACCCTCATACAGTGGTAAAAACCCCTCATATGTCACCTTTACTCCTTCTGTTGGCCGCCACCCTATTCGAGCTATTGTTGAAACTTCTTGGTGTGGTTATAATCTGATTTCTTAGCAGAGAGGAACCGCTCGTCCAACTCGCGTTTTAAGGTGTTCAATTACAGGTATGTATTTTTTTGGCCATTCATGAGTATTCTCTAGTTATGAAATGATTATTGGCTCAGGTGTATTAGTTTGTGCTTTCCTTAAGTATTGCAACTGTGTAAAATTGTGATTTTGAAATGAAGCATCGATGGTTCTTTCTGCAATAATCTTTAATTCATAGTGTTATTGGTCATCCTCGGGGTTAGCATCCATAAGAGCTCTCTATTACCTTTGTTGGTTTAGTTGGAGGTTTTTGTTTGGTCTAGGGTCGCTGGTTGTCCTCACGCATTTGTATTGCTATGTCCAGTCTTTGGCTTTTATGGGGTTTTAATGGTTGGAAGCTCTCTGTGTCACTACGTCTTGAGAATTGGTTTGTTTAGACCACTACACGTAACGCAGTGGGTTATTTTGTTCTTTCTCAGCCCTGTCTTCACTGTAGTGTTGTGTTTGTTTGATTAAGAGCCACAAGGGTTATACCCTGCATGTATTAAGTATCATTTCCAAGCTGAATTGGAGCCTCACCCTTCTGTTTTAGCCCTCCTCTCCCGGGATTTGTTACATGTCCATGAATAAATCGTGGTTCTCTCTATGTATGCACCATTGGTCTTGGAGGTTTTCACCATTGAAGGTAGTTATCTCTAGCTTTTCCTGTGTTGATCACAGGGAAAACCGTTAACTCCACAGGTTTGAAGGTTGATAGGAAAGACCGACGTGGCATGTCGGGTTTACCACTTGGTTATTATTGTATGGTTGTGTATTTTTGACAAAAATGGGTACATACTTGCCTAGTTGGTCTTAGGACGATCGTGTGGGTTTATATATAGTCACTGCTTGTGTTATTAAAATGAATAACCCTACATTGTTAAATGGGCAGTCCAGATACATAATCACACTCCTTGTGTTTGATAACCTGATATTGTTTATTTAATAAGGTCATAGTCTCGCTCCATGTTGATGCGTGGTTGCCACAACATGATTGGTTGTTTGGTTGATTGGTTGATTGGTTGATGCACAATAATAGTATTTTTTCACTAAGGATTATTTGGATGGCATTGGTTACAATTGCTTAATGATTCTCGCACATGATGCAGTTGTGTGTGTGGTGTTCCTACACAAAGAATAAGTTGTCATTGTAATGTGATTTCTTTTGGGGAGAAATGGTTATTGCAACCCAGATGACTATAGAAAATCCATCCACTTTATGCATTATGATTATGTGATTGCATAAGCATGATTTTTACACAACCTGTTTGGTTGCAATTTGATCAATTTGAAGCAATACTGTGTTAGATCGATGGATCGACATGATGGGTTAAGTTAATACTATGACTATGTGCTTAGAAATTTAAAATGAAAATGTCACATCGTGGTGTTTTTGGGTGCCTGTCCATTGTGTATAATATGGATGTTTTGGGTTCCACACTCAAAGATAGTCACAAAGTTTAAGCATGACTTTGTTTCTTTTCGAATATTTTTTTTATGAAGACAGGGATGTTGTTGATACCTCGTCATGATGGATAATCCAACTTGTTATAGTCACATTGAATTGATCTTGTACAGT
This sequence comes from Picea sitchensis, assembly GCA_010110895.2. NCBI lineage: Eukaryota > Viridiplantae > Streptophyta > Pinopsida > Pinales > Pinaceae > Picea > Picea sitchensis. The sequence continues at coordinate 70,378 of SNQJ01S0044593.1, read as the reverse complement.
GACAAAATTACACTTGCATAATTGAATTATTTTGTGCATAGCATGTTTTGGAATGGTGGTTGTTGTCTGCCTGTTTAAATGACGATCAGGGTTTTTGCAATTTTAATATGAATTATTGGGTTGAATGTCCATTAGGTATGTTTAAAGAATGTCATGCATGTTAACACTAACAGGAACAGGTGCAATGACAGTCTGAATTCATTGCAATTTTGAAACGTGACTTTTGAGTGGTTTTTGATGATTGAAGAAATGTGTGGGCAGTGGTTGTTTTTGATGACAAGCATAGTGGAAATGGTTACTAGTTACACATTTGAAAATTTGTTATAAGATGTAAATTGGATAAATAAGAGTAACGAACCTTCCCTACATATCGTGTTGGAATATAGACTACCTTGTTTGATGGAATTGTGTTAAATATTTGATTACAATGAGTAAGTTGATGCACATCACTGTTTGAACTTTACTCAGTAATTGTTTTGGGTCACACTGGTCATTTGGTTGAGGTGGTTCCTTTTACAGAATGGTTTATGGATCACTTGATTAATTTTATGAACAATAATCACTCTTTTTCCCTACCATTATTTCATTTTCTACTAATTAGAACCCCCTCGCCTTCCCACATTCATTTTTCACTCCTTGTTCTAAAATTGATTATAGTCAAGAATTTTTTTGTGTTGAAGCAGTTGGAAGTAGTGGTGTCGTGGTTGAATTACAGTGATGTTTCTTGGTTTTCATTACAGTTGATTGTTTGTTGTCTTTGAGCAGTAACTGTGTTATTTTCTCCCTCATATTATCATGTTTTTCTCAATACAAACCCCTCGCATATCCTAGAACCCTTTTTTCATCCCCTTCTCATTGAAAAATGGTTAAACAATTTGTATGGATTGGATTGCATGAGTCTGATATATGGTTGAGCCAAAATCTATTTCATATTTTTAAAAGAGTTATCATGTGTGGTTATTTAAAATATTATTTTCTAATCAATCACGCATACAGGGATGAGCTATTAAAATAAAAGGCTGAAAATCGAGGCCTACTACGCCTCTTTCAAAGACAAGGCTGCTACTACCCCTTTCACATCTTCAGATATTTTTGTTAAATCTGTGTCCTCCCACTTGCATTGGAAGGATAATTTCCCTCATGTGATAAGAAATATGAGGCTTGAAGATTCCACATAGCCTAAGGCAGGTTTAGAAGGACTAAAAGATGATAGCATCAGCAAGGGAAAGATTGCCTCACAAACTGGGAAATATGGACTTTAAATTTTGTTTATTATTGTTGATTATAGTTGACTTCATATTTTCGTATGGCATGCTTTTTGGATATGTTGGTAATATATTTTGGAAATAATTGCAAAAGATAAATTGTCAAGTGTTAATATGATGGTGGTAGTCACAAGGAGGTGTCTTTTTTCTTAATTGACTAGTATGTTATGATTGTTAAGAACAAATGGGAGTCACAAGGGGTCCCATCTACTAGTTATTATTTAATTATAACCCTTATTATGATTATTAATCTTCCCCCTAACTAAAAGTTAGTTGATTCTTTTAATTAAATTAACTAATGATTTGGTTCAACTACTTCAACCAATTCTAATTTGCTAAAATGAAAGAGGAAAGGGAGGAACAGAGGGGGATAGAAGCAGAAGCATACTAAGGTTTGTTCTTTGAGTTTATGTTGAGATAGTTTAGTTTTCATTCATTCATATATTCATCACAAGCCTAATTCTCTTTTATGATAGTAGGGTCTTATTGTAGACAACAATATTCAGGGTTGAATCACATCATTCAGACACTTGTCTTTTAGAGGTGTTGATATATCTTTGATAGTCTGTGTAGACTTGTCTATTTGTGAATTAGTTTTCATGATTGACAAAGGCTATTGTGTAGAGTCAAGTGGGAAACAATCTGTGGAAATCTGATCCAGCTTTTAGATTTCAGTTTTGGTTTTCTGTCGGAGGTCCTTTTGTATGTTCCATCAAGGATGTCTAAGTTTTTCTTTGGTCCAAGATTTATGTATGAGATTTTGTAAAGAAAACAAATCTTTGGTGAATTGGAATGAAATAAAGGATTGATTTATGTCTCATCTGTCTTGATTATCATATTGGTATCTTTACTTCTGTCTTTACATTTATTTCAACAACTTTATATTCAGAAAATTACATAAAAAGTAAATTTCCAGCAAGTTTTTTTTGTTGATAAAAGGCTAGCCTAAGTACTTGTAATCAATACTTGTGAGTTAGGATGTTATTTTTGTTGGCTATAAACATAGGGTGATATTCCCGTCTATTTTTCTTTAGCCAAGAATAATATGAAAAATTCTTGAGTAATATCATTTCATATATTTTCCTCAACAACTATCATTGAGAAGATCAATCCCGAGAAAACTTCATTTAGGCCCTCAAAATGGCCCCAGAAGTTAAAAACTGCAAAAAATTGGTAAATTACCAAAATTGCCAGAAAACTGTTTTGACCCAGTTGGAAAAGGTGGGTTGCCACCGATATCCACCTAGATGAATCCTCCCTCCTTAGGAATAAATGGTATCCATTGTGTTGAGTGCCCAGGGGAGAGGGAAAAGCGTTTGATGAATCTGCATCTTGATGAGTTGCTTGCCTTGTTGGAGAAGTTGCATTGCTTAGCTTGTTGAAGGTTGTCACGAACCTATGGGTAGAAGGGTTGGACCTTTTTAACCAGTCTGACTACATGAGATGCCTATGTGCATAAGGAATCTTTACAATTTGTTACAATCTTGTTGACTTTCTTTTGTTAGATAGAAGGTGCTTGGACTGAGGCTGGAGTGGTGTTCTTCTGTTCACGCTTTCAACAGACTATGAAAAAGATTAATTTTGTAGTATGAGATACTACCTTGCAACACTGTTTAGGTGGGACAAAAGTCGGAATTAATTCTAGTATCTTGTAGATATGACTCCCCAGAGTAACAATGACACTACGGGGTCGAGACTCATAAATAACATGGCGCTTCCACATATATGGTTGGCCCAAGAGAAAATCACAAACATCCAGGGGGGAACATCACATAATACCTTGTCCTTGAAGGGTTGGATGCCATATGAAAATCAAAACTATTGGTTGACACAAAGATCTGATCCCTGGAGACGCCAACCAATGTTTATGGCTATGGGTGTGGTGTTGTGAACAATCCCAATTGTTTGACGACCTATATTGAGATGAGGTTCTTCTTGCTTTCGATATCAACAATAAAACACAGTGGGGTCCCCTTCACCCACATTTGTGAATGAAAAATGTGCTCCCCTTCTTCAGAATATGTTGGTTCTTTGGTTTGAATTGTTGCAGTTGCCAAAATTGTAGTGGGGTCTGCGTTGATGATCTATCTTCTATCTGTGTTTTTGGAATCAAATTTTGAATTAGGGTTCGACTCCTTGTATTTTATCAACCACCAATGAATGTTTTGAGTGATTTTCATCGGTGTTGTTCCATGGGATTTTGTGTAAATCACACCATTTTCCAGTGTCCTTCGTCTTTCCATGACCCTTCTTTTCCTATGGCTTGGACTAGTTTTCGGGATGTTTTTTGTTAGGGCCATATTTATCATACTTTGGTTGTTGCGGATTTTCATACCCAAACTCCCATTTTTTCTGCTGCTTAAACTTCTTCTTGATTTTAAAAACATATCGATAAGAATAACCGAGTGATGAGATGTCCAAAAAATCCATTTCAGTTTGGATGTATTTGTGTAGGGCCCCACGATATTTCAAAACCAAATGTCGTTTAGAGTCTTTGAAACCCATCTTGGTGTGCAAGGTATGGAAGGTATTGGTGAAATTTGGAACTAATTGGCCCCTTTCTTGTCGCAATGTGATCCATCTCATGTATTGGTCCTCATAGTTTCCAACAGGGTAATATTTCTTTTTTTATAAGTAAGAAATTTTATAAAGAACCTTCAAAAACCAGAGTTACAAAATTTGCATAGTGTCGTGCTGTAATAACTGAACTACCCTAGAGGGAAACCAGTTCAACCAACCGGTATTAGGACCAAAGTAGATAGAAATATTTCAATACTTGTAAGCATAGTTTAGACTTAGCAAACTAAGAACAAGAAGCAAAAAAGCTATCCGAGTGGTATAGAGGTCAGACATGACATTTGGACAGAGGTCATACACCTGGCTTGTATCTTTTCCCTCCCAATGGAGAGATGAAAAAGGTCGTTGGGTCCCATAGGTCCTCTTCAAAAATTGTTTCCCTCCATTCCATATGTGCCTGCATGGTTGCATCCTCATCACCGCTTTCCTATTCGCTGTCAAGCCGAGTGCTTCCCATTTCCCTGGGTGCATGCATGCCCTATCCTGCTGCAACGTGCTCACCGAGTGATTCTTCTGCAAAGGGAGTGTACTCCATGTCCATGGCCATGTGCATGGCCAGACTTGAGTCTCTGTCTTTTGTGGGAAGCCCCCCACCCCCTGAGTTGCTTGCCTGAATGCACTCTGCCAGAGTGTACTCTGTTGTCCCAACTGCAACTGGTGAGGAGTGGAAGATCCCCTGGAAAGAGGAGAGGATCTAGCGGAGCACAATAGTATTTTTGTCCAGTATCCCCATTTGAAAATGGAGGTCCTTGAGTCCCTGTTGAATCTCGAAGACCAGACCGTGGAGAATGGTGAGGCTATCCTACAATTGTGAATCTTGGACAGAGTCTGAAAATAAATGTGGCCTCGATTGGGTTCCCGGGAAAAAGGGTGGTGCTCCCAAGGATGGGCGAGTGTAGGAATTCTCTGGTAGGCCTAGTGCATTGGTTGGTGAGTTTGGTGGGACTGTAAGAGGCAGCATTGAAGAAGAATCCAAGTTGGAGATGGGTCCTGGGGGAAAACCCAATGAACTATTAGAGAGAGCCAGCCCTTTGAGACGGGACGTTGGAGGGGAGGAGGGAGCACTTGGGAATTGCTCAGGCTGAGACTACGAGGAGTGCAAGGGAGATGAACCAGGGGAAGAGCCTAGGGAAAGTGTAGGTGCTGGAGAGAGGACCAGTGGAGGTCAAAGTGGTTGCTAGGGAGAGCCTTTCCTTGGCTTGCCTCTTTGCCTTGGTATTCTAATCACACAGGGGGAGAAGGGAATCACAGGGGAAGGGCCCAGGTAGACAAGGAGGAGCCGGAGATGAAGCCATTCGCAGGGGAGCGTAGCAAAGGAGGGAGTATGGAATAAGGCATGACTTCGCAGTTGAAGAAAGAGGCAATGTCACATGCACAGAGTAATGGAAAGTTCATCGAGTTGAGCCATGGAGGGGACAATAGGAGCAGTCCAAACACATCAGGAGTAATGGTGCCTGGATAAAAGCAAGTGGGATTTAAATGCATAGGGGTGGCGGTGGGGTGTGTCACGCTTCAATCACATGGACCTCGCCATGATAGCCATTTCACGCCACCTCCAAGTGCCATGTGTTCTGCACTATCACCCCATCCGGGGGTCTGTCTAAGGCTGTGTCCTTTTCGTTTCACTATTGGAGGATGGGGTGGGTCGGGTTGAGGGAAGTTCAGCAAAGGAACTCCGGTCCTTCCCAATTCGTACCCACATTAGCCAGTTAATCCGCAACTTGATTCTCCTTTCTCCTGATGTGTGAGGGGATGAAGTCCTGATCCGGTCGGAGGAGATCCACAATTGCTCGTAGTCCATAGGAGAGTCTCCAGGAGGGTGATATTTTCTATGAGTTAGCTCCGTTCAGGATTCTCCTGAAGAGGTTGATGATGACTAGCGAGTCCCATTCCACAACCATCTTGGTGAAATTGTTCTCAATTGCTAGTTGCAAGCCTCTAGCGAGCCCCCATAACTCAGCAACATTGTTCATAGTGTGTCCTAGGTTGCCTGTGCCGATGAGAAGTATGTTACCCAGGTGATCTCGGAAGACCACCCCGAAACCTGCTAGCCCAGGGTTACCCTTGGAGGCACCGTCAAAGTTGAGTTTGATAAAGTCCTCCGAGGGGGGGGACCATTGCGAGGGGCTTACTTTTAGAGGTTGAGTGGTGAGGGGGGGGTGGGGTAGGTTCTGACCCAGATTTACCTTCCAGTGTTGCAGGATACTTTGCTCTGAAGGTGGTCCAGTTAAATCCATTTCGGTCCAATGTTGTAGTCTGATTGTTTCCAGAATGTTGATGCAAGTTTGTTTCCAGCAATGTTTCCATGGGAGCTGATTATTCTTGAAGATTCTTTTGTTTATTTCTTTCCATATTTTCCATAGTATAAAACCTAGGAGCAGTTTCCAAATGCGATTGAGAAGGGGTGATTGGAAAGTCGAGTCTCTCCAATCAACTATGGTGTTGATGATACTGTCCCTTTTGCGATCTGAGGTGCGCATGGTTAGCGCACATTGATCCCAGACTTGAGTGGTGTAGGGGCAAGTGTTGAGGAGATGGTTTAATGTTTCTTTGTCTACCCCATAGAGCATGGAAATGGAAGGACCAACAAGCCCCCTTTTCATGAGGTTATCCCACATGAGAATGCTCGCATGAGTGACTAGCCAGAGGAAGAGGCTGATCTTTGGCCAGTGCTTCAGGGACCATAGTTTGCTCGACCCATTCCATGAAGGTAGTGGGTCTGGGTGGGTTTTGATGGCATAGGCCTCTTTTATGTTGAAGTTTCCCTTTGGAAAGTGCCCCCGTCATAGGATGTCTTCTCTTCTCATAATGGGGATTTTTCGTTCATTTATTGCCTTAAGCCAGGGCTGTAGATCCACCTGTACCTCTAAATGCATGTCGCCATTGTTTGACTTCCATCATCTCCAAGTAGGCTCTATTGGGTTGTCCTACTAGTAGTCTGCCACTTTTGTCAGGCCTGCCTGCGTGGCTGGGATGCTGAAAGTGTCAACCCAATCCTCATGTTGTAGTATTGGTAGCTACTTCCACGAATCTTTCCAGAAAAGAGTTGTCTTCCCATTTCTAATTTCCTAGAAGGCATTATTTATAACAAGATGTCGGTTCTTCTTGGCAGCAGCCCAAATTAGGGAGACAGGGTTATACCTGTTCCACCTGCTAAGGCTTCTCTCCGAAGTGTTAGGTGTGTACTTCCTCCTCCAAAGATTGGCCCACAGATCTTGAGGTATTTTGAGCCATCTCCACCAGATCTTAACACTCAGGATTTTGTTCATGGCTGAGGGATCCCTCAAACCAAGACCTCCTTACGCTTTGGGTTTGCAAAGTTTTTCCCAGTTAATAAGTGCTAGCTTCTTCCCTGTTTTGAGGCCTTGCCAAAGGAGATTCCTTTGCAAGGTTTTGATGGTGGTCAGGACAAAGTTTGGGGCCACAAGAGTTGAAAAGGTGTAAATAGGTAAAGCTTGAAGCATGACTTTGAGGAGAATGAGGTGACTAGGGAGATTGAGGGCTCGGTAGGTCTAGGAAGTGAGCCTTTTGGAAAAGGAGGAGAGGAGAGGTTCCCACGAGCTATTTCTAAGGGTATTGTCCAGCAAGGGGATGCCAAGGTATTTGGATGGAAGGGAGATTCAGGTGAAACCAAGGATATCAGAGATATGGCGTTGAACAGGGATAGGGGTATTGAAGAAGAAAATATGGGATTTGTCTTTGTTAAAGTCTAGTCCTAAGGCATCACAGAAGGTTTGGAGGATCAAGAGGAAGGCATGAGCTTCTGAAACAGTGGGGGAGCCCATCATCAAGGTGTCATCAACAAATTGGTTTGAGAGATCAGGGGAGAAATACCATTCAGGGGGAGACTAGTCAAATATTGTTTCACTATGGCAACATGGATGGAGTGACTGAGACCCTCGGCCATAATAATGAACAAGAAGGGGGAGAAAGGGTCACCTTGTCTAATTCCTGTGGAAGGAGAGAAAGGCTTGGAGGGGTCTCCATTAACCAGGATTGAAAAGAAGGAAGAGGAGGTAAGATTTAAGATCCAGTCTACCCAGGACAGGTCGAAGCCGAAGGCCAAGATCATAACACACATGTATTCCCAGCTTAACTTGTCAAAAAATTTGGATAAATCCAGTTTTAAGAGAATACCTAGCATGTGGGTCTTTTGCAGGGAGTGAATTACTTCATGCGCAAGGATGACGTTGTCAAGGATTTGCCTGCCTTCCACATAACCTGATTTCTCTCGCAAGATGATCCGTGGTAGGATGGGCTTTAATCTTTTGGCGATTACTTTGGTTAGGATCTTATAGATGACATTGCAGAGAGCGATGGGTTGGAATTTCTTAGGTTGATTAACCTGCCCTTATTTGGGAATGAGGATGAGGAAAGTTGCATTGAGTGCAAGGAGGACTTGCCCTGAAATTTTGGAGTCTTCAATGATTTCCCATACCTCTTTCCTGATCGTTTGCCAATAGTGATGGAAGAAGTCGCTAGTAAATCCATCCGAACCCGAGGCTTTTCCTTTGGGGGTTTCTTGAAGGGATTGATCTACTTACTTGAGAGTGATGGGCCTGAGCAGGGTTTCATTCTTCTCCTTAATGATTAGGGAGGGTATGTGTTGCGTAAGCTTGGTGATGGCTTGGGATCTATTCAGCTGATGCTCTGTCAGGAGATCCTTATAATACGCTACCAGTTGTTTTTCCAGATACTCATGAGAATGGATGATTTGACCAGTGTTGGAGGTTAACTGAGTGATTCTATTAGTATTCCACCATTGAAGGGTGGATCTGTGAAAAACGTTGGTGTTATGGTTGCCCTCCTTGAGCCATTGGATGTGAGATTTTTTTCACCACAAAACTTCTTCTTGGGATTTTTGAATCTCCATCTGGTGGCCTATCGACGCTTCCTAGGTTTTAAGATCTTCGAAGATTCCATATTCCCGGATCTGTCATTGAACCTTGCTCATTTGTTCAGTCAATTGTCTTTAGGATTCAAATATGTTTCCAAAGGTTTGCCTGTTCCATAATTTAAGTTGGTGCTTGATATTCTTGAGCTTTTGTTGGAAGTGGTACATCTTGGAGCTATGAGGTATTGATGCCTCCCTCCACCATCCGTTGATATTTTGTTGGAAATATGGGTGACTAAGCCATAATTGTTCAAATTGGAAGGGTTTCTTCCCTAGGGTGGCCATCACATCCATCCAAAGCTGAATAGGCTAGTGGTCTGATCCATGAAAATCCAGAATGCTTGCCTCCAGAGTTGTTCCTTCCATTAGGAGGGAGTCCAAGATAAGGAAACTATCTAGCCTACAAGATATTTGATGTGTTCCAGTTCTCCTGTTTGTCCAGGTGAAGATGTCATTGGAGGTTTCCAGGTCGATGAGGTTGGCTTGTTCTAGAAGACTTTGGAAATCACTGGATTCTTGCTCTAGGAGTCTTATTCCCCCCTTTTTCTCCTATAGGTTGTGAATCAAGTTGAAGTCGCCTCCCAAAATCCATCTTCTTTTCTTGGTTAAGGTAGACAGGTACTCCAAATTTCTTAAGAAGGCCTGCTTATCCCTGGAGCTGGCGGGCCCATAAACATTGGAGAGGTGGCTAGGTTTGTTGGATCCAATGAGCCTGTAGTCGGTCGTGATAGACCCTCTGGTCATGATGAAGTTTTCCAAAATGGTTTTGCTAGGGTTCCAAAGTATAGAAAGGCCAATGGTTGTTCCCATGGCCACTGTATATTCCACTTTCCCTTGCTTCCAACAGTAGGGGATAAGCCTGTCCATGTCTTTTGTTGCGTACTTTGTTTCTTGGAGCATCATTATATCAGGTTTCTCTGCTAGAATCAGATCTTGTAGCATTTTTTTCTTACTATGACCATTGAGACCTCGTATGTTCCAAGAGATCATCTTCATGAGGAGGAGGGGGAGGGGAGAGGGGGAAATCTATCCGAAATGAGGTGGATCTGACTAGAGTTAACCATGAAATGTCTGATCTCCTATATGAGTTTTCTCGTTGACTTCCTACCTCTTATTTTTTTGTCCTTATGAGATTTGCGTTGATCTCTCGGTGGATTCCCTTGTATTCCCAGTCCCACGCTAGATATGGCCATGGATCTGGCTGAGGATTTGAGGTATGGTGTATAGTTTTTGGTGTTGATATGCATGCTCTAGGTGTTCCAGGTCCACTCCTGCTAGTTCTTCATCGTCGAGGTCCATCTTGACATCCCCATCCTCTATTTTTGGTTGGTATCCCTTTCGAGTAGTGGGATCTGTTGGCAGTGTGTTTGGGTTCATCTCTGTGTTGGCTCCTTCTTTTCGTTTGTCCATTTGTTGGGGTGTTTTCTCCATCATCTCTCCTTGGGGAGTTGAAGGGTTCTTCGTTTGATCCTGAAGGATCGCATATTTTTTGTTGGTGGAAGGATCCTTACTGGTTTGGGTTGTCTACCTTCTTTCTCCTTGTTTGAGCTTTCCAGGCACCTGAGCAAACCCGTCCTTGTATTTTTTGGCATCTGATCTCCCCTCTTTGTTTGTAGCATTGAGAGGGAAATCTCTAAAGAGATGCCCATGCTCATGGAATTTCCTGAATCGGAATGGAATATTCTCATAGTCAATGGTTTGCATCCAATCCTCATCATGGTATTCTAGGGCTATGGATCCCAGGAGCATCTTGGCTATATTCAAGTAGACACAGATGCGTGCATACGAGGTGTATCTTCTTTGTTTCATGGCCTCCGATGATTTAACATAAACGCCAATGGTGTTTCCTATGCATGCAAGGACCTCCTCTAGCCATAATTCCTATGGTATGGTGTATAATCTGATCCACACTAGTGCATTTGCAAATTCTTCCATTTCTGGGCTAAATTTATTTGTCCAGAACCCCAAGAAGAGTCCCGCTGAGTTGAAAAAATACGATCCTTCATCAAAGATGCGGTTTCTGTCCTCTAGGTTGTGTAGGATAATGGTGAATAAAACTTTGGAGCCCATTTGCAGCTCATAGTGTCCTTTGGGATTCCACCAATGATGTATCCATTTGATTAGGTCCCATTCTGAGGGCTAGAGCCCCAAAAATTTACCTAGTAAGGCGTAATCTCTCATATATTGTTTATGTTCCTCGGTGTGAGGTGTGTTGATAATGTATTTCGGGGCCTGTGGTGCTTGTGTAATACACTTTCTTGGTAGCCATGGTCTTGATGCACTTGTGGGTGTCAACGCTTTCCCAGAGTCAATGTCCATTTCCTTGTCTTTGAAGGTTCCCTCGGTCAATAGCTTTGCGCATAGATCAGGTGGAGGTTTGAAGGTGGGGCACTTGGAGCCCTCTCCATTACTTCCATTTGTCATTGCCTAGCTGTAAGAGGGGCCTCTCGGCCCTCCCTCCTTCAGAGGCATGAGCCCATGTGAGGTAATATGGTGTATAAGAGCAGCATAAACTCTAGTGCAAGAAGAGTCGTTTCCAACGTTGTGCCTTCCAATAGGGTAATATTGTTCCTTTACCACATCCACAAAAAAATCTCAAGTGGGCTCAGCCCCATATATTCCAGACTCCTTTGTGGAAATTTTCTCCCAGTAAGTTTCCCACCAATGTTTGACATGGGGGAGATCCTTAAGGAGTGCAAAGGTGATCTTTTCCCTGTTGCAGAAATTATGAACAATGAAATAGCCTTCTAGCAGATTTAACCATTTATCTAAGGCATCCACATCTATCTATGCTTCAAATATGGGAATATCAAAATTAACTTCTACCTAGAAAGGAGATGTACTTCCAAAGTGGTCGTTTGATGAATATGTGCCTATTTTTATTGACTTGCGTTGAAGGATGTGGGGAAAATTCTCCATCATTTCGTCCCTCTATCACGTGAGAGCTTGCTTAAGCAACAGATTGATATGATAGTTTTCTTTGTTGTTTTTCTTTTCTTCTTCCATGGAGGGTTCCTTGGACGTGTGAGAGATATTGTCTTCAAGAGAGACAAGATCGAGACCCAACTTGCTATGCTCGTACCTCTTCAAGCAAATGCACTGAAAAACAATCAAGAGAAGCCCACTCTGATACCACTGATCATGATTATTTTTGGCACGAAATGAGAGAAGAGATATAATAAAGCAATGTACTGAGATATCTTGGATATACAATAATATAACAGAAATGTATCAGAGATGCAACCATAAACACAGAGATATAGTAATACACAATTTTATTTTAATGGGAGAAAATGTGCAAAGACTGTAAAAATACAGAGTGAAAGACTCGGTAGAATAGTGGCAGCTTATCTCTGAGAAGAGATGTATCCGCTACTCACATTCACAAGAAGATAATTTTACAATGAGGCTCCAAAGGCATTTTTATCATAAATAAAATCCAAAACCCTAACCCCAGAAGATGAGAAGCCAACAATTTTGTGGACCCCTTTTTGGGTAGTATGGTGTATCAACTCCCTGGGGGCGTGACTTTGGCATATGATCTCTGTTTAGGGCGCATGATAGCTTGTTGGAAAGGTATCGTCAAGGAGATTCATTTTGGGGGATAAATTAGAGACTTCAGATATCATTGAGAAGATTGATCCCGAAAAACCTTCATTTAGGCCCTCAAAATGGCCCCAGAATTTAAAAGCTGCTAAAAATAGTAAATTACCAAAAATTTCAGACAACTGTTTTGAGCAAGTTGGAAAAGGTGGGTGGTCATCGATATCCACCTGGATCACCTACCTACCTAAATCCTACTCTACACTAACACTAAAAATTTATCAATTCGTGGAACATCTAATTCCTGTGAGTTGTAGTATTCCTTCAGTCGACTACCATTGATCAATCCTTTGATGGGATGACCTTGGAGCATCGCTAACTTTTCTAAAATCCTCATTGATGTATACAAGTCTAATGATTCCTAACCATCACATGTGATATCATACCCAGATGATTCAAGAACTTTCTATCATATAATAATACGAACGATCTTATGGTCTAGGTGGATATCAATGGCCACCCACCTATTTCAATTGGCTCAAAACAATCTTCTGGCAATTTACTATTTTTAGCATTTTTTTAGTTCCTAAACTTCTGGGGCCATTTTGAGGGTCTAAATGATGTTTTTTCAATATAGATCACCTCAATGATAGCCAAAGGCTCTCATTTATCCCCCAAAGTGAATCTCCTCGATTATACCTTTCCAATGAGCTATCGTGCACCCCAAACAAAGATCGTATGCTAACATTACGCCCCCAGAAAGTTGATACAAGAAACTACCCAAAATGGGGTCCACAAAACTGTTGGTTTTTCATCTTCCGAGGTTAGGGTTTTGGATTTTATTTATGTTAAAAAGGCCTTTGGAGCCTCATTTTAATTCATCTTCTTACGAATATGAGTAGTCATCACATCTCTTCTCAGAGATAAGATTCCACCATTCTAGGGAGTCTTTCACTCTGTATTTCTATAGTTTTGTACATTTCGCTCATTAATAGAAATTTTGTATTACCATATATCATGTCTCTTGTTATATTACTAATATATATTTTTTATATTATTGACTCTCTTACAATATCTCTGTATATTTTTGTGTCATATATTCTCTCTCACTTTGTGCCGAAAATAATCTATATCAGTGGTATCAGAGAAGGTTTCTCTTGATCGCTTTTCAATGCATGTCCCCAACGAGGTCCGAGTATAGAAAGGTGGTTCTCGAGCTTGTCTCTCTTGAGGAAAATATCTCTTTCATGCCCAAGAAACAGTCCATGGCAGAAGAAAAGAAAAATGATTTAGCAGAAGATTATATTAATTTGTTTCTTAAGAAATCTCTCACGCGACAGAGGGAAGAAATGATGGAGAATTTTTCCCACATCCTTCATCCATTTTTCCCATGTCTTCATCAAGTGGCCACTCTGGAGGCACCTCTCCTTTCAAGGTACAATTTAATTTTGATAAACTTGTATATGAAGGACAAATAGATGCGGGTGCCCTAGAAAAATGGCTAAATTGACTAAAAGGTTATTTCTTTGTTCATAATTTCTTCGAAAGGGAAACGATCACCTTCAAACTCCTTAAGGATATCCCACATGTCAAACATTGGTGGAAAACTTATTGGGAGAAAATTTCCACTGAGGAGTCTGAAATATATGGGGTCGAGCCCACTTGTTTTTTTTGTGTGGATACGGTCAAGGAACAATATCACCCTGTTCGAAACTATGATGACCAATACATGAGATGGACCACACTGCAAAAAGAGAGGGGAAAAGAAGTGTCGGAGCTCACGAATACCTTCCATACCTTTCACACCAAGCTAGGTATCAAAGACTCTGAGTGACATCTGCTTTTGAAATACCATGGGGCTCTATACAGATACATCCAAACTGAAATAGATTTTCTGGACATCTCATCATTGGGTGTTGCTTATCAATATGTTGTTAAAATTGAGAAAAAAATTAATCACTAGAACAAGCGAAATTTTGAGTCTGCAAATCCACAACAACCAAAGTATGGTAAATACGACCCTAACAACCAACCTTCAAAGAATCAGTCCAAGCCAAAGGAAAATAAGGGTAATGGAAAGAGGAAGAAGGACACTGGAAAATGGTGTGATTTCCACAAAATACCCTAGCACAACACCAATGAGTGTCACTCAAAACATTCATTGGTGGCCGAGAGAAAAGATAAGGAGCTGAACCCTGATTCAGAATATGATTAAGAAAATACTAGTAGAAGACACATCATTGACGTATACCCCATTTCTATTGTTGTGACCGTAGAAATTCAACCAGAAGAACTGGTAGATCCTGAAGAGGGGGGACGCCTTTTTCATTCATAGATGTGGGTGAAGGGGACCCCGCTGCATTTTATTTTTGATAGCAGAAGCTAGAAGAAACTCATCTCAGTAGAGGTTGTCAAATAGTTGGGATTGTCAAAAACACCACACCCGCAGCCATACAACATCGGGTGGCTTCGTCAGGTACGTGATCTCTGTGTCATCCAACAGTGTTGATTTTCATAAAGCATCCATCCCTTCAAGGATGAGGTATTATGTGATGTTTCCTCGTTGGATTTCTATTATTTTCTCTTGGGCCAACCATATATGTGGAAGAAACATGCTATCTATGAGTCTCGACCCCATAGTGTTAGTTTTACTCTAGGGTATCATCTCTACAGGATACCAGAGATAGTTCCAACTATTGTCCTAGTTAAACAATGTCGCAAGGTAGTATCTGATACTAAATTTTTTAGCTTCATCACCATTTGTTCAAAAGGTGAACAGAAGAACACTAAAACCACTGCAACCTCAGTCCATGTACCTTATGTCCACCAGAAGCAGGTTGAAAATATTCGAGAAAAATGAAATAATTCCTTCTACACACAGCCATATCATGTAGACAGATTGGTTAAACAGGTCCAACCCTTCCATCCATAGGTTCATGAAAACCTTCAACAAGCTAAGCAGTGAAAATTCTCCTGCAAGGCAAGCAGCTCATCAAGATGCACATTCAACAAATGCTTTTCCCTCTCCCCTGGGAACTCAACTCAATAGAGACCATTTCCTCCTATGGAGGGACGATTGATCTAGGTGGATATCGGTGACCACCCACCTATTCCAATTGGTTCGAAACAATCTTCTGGCAATTTACTATTTTTAGCATTTTTTTGGTTCCTAAACTTACGGGGCCATTTTGATGGTCTAAATGAATTTTTTTTGGATCTAGCACATCAATTATAGCCAAAGGCTCTCATTGATCCCAAAAAATTAATCTCATCAATGATACTTTTCCAATTAGCTACCGTGCGGCCCAAACAAAGATCGTATGCCAAAGTTACGCCCCTTGGAAGTTGATAGACCAAACTACCCAAAGCAGGGTCCACAAAATTGTTGGCTTTTCATCTTCCGGGGTTAGGGTTTTGGATTTTCTTTATGTTAAAAATTCCTTTGGAGCCTCATTGTAATTCATCTTCTTTCGAATGTGAGTATCTGTCACATCTCTTCTCAAAGATAAGCTGCCACCATTCTAGTAAGTCTTTCACTCTATATTTCTACAATTTTGTACATTTCTCTCATTAATATAAATTGTGTATTAGTGTATATCATGTCTCTTTATATATATCCTATATATCTCTGATATATTATTGTCTCTCTTGCAATATCTATGTATATTTTTATGTTATATCTCCGCTCTCATTTCGTGCTGAAAATAATCTAGATCATCCTGGTTATAGAGTCTTTTCATAATGTTTCAATCATGACAAGACTTCTTTCTTTGTTTCTCCACCATCTATCTATGTCCTTGAATCAACCGTTCCTCCTCTAGTTTTACTAACTCATCCAATGATCATTATAATGACTGGTCATCTGGCATCCTTGTCGCAATTGCAATTCTAAGACTCAGTACCACAATTTATAATGGCATCACTACTTATTTTCCATAGAGAAACACAAATGGAATGTGTTTATTCAATCTCTTGTAGGAAGTTATAAATGTTCAAAAAACTACTGCAATCTATTTATCCCAATCGTCACACTATACATTGCTTAACTTGGTTAGTGTAGGATCTAATATCTTGTTGAATTCTTCGACGATTCCATTGGCATGTGGATGATATGGTGGGCTATTTTAATGATGGATCATGAACTCACGGATTAGTGCACATATTTTGTCATTCAATAACTGCATGCCCTAATTTCTCATCAGTACCTTTATGCATCCAAACCTAGTCATAATATTCTCAAAAATAAATTGGGTGACCATTTCCACAATACAATCCTTTACTAGTGAAACCTCTACCCAATGGGTCAAGTATTCCATTTCAATGATGATATACCATGCACCAGTTCTACATGTTGGGGGATTGATCATCCCTACAAATTCAATTTCCCACTTCTCAAATGGTTGTATCATGGTGATAGGAAAGAGTGTCAATTCAACTCGCCTTTATGGCTTCCCGATCCATTGACAAACGTCACAACTCTTACAATAATCATTTGATTCTTCAAATAGAAATGGCCACCATAATTCCATGCACAACACTTTCCACATAGTCACCTTCCCTAAGTTATGTTCACTGATAATTCCTTTATGTGCCTCGTAGAGCACCATGTCATGCTCATGCTCCAACACACACTTGCGCAAGATTCTATTTTTGTTGTGTTTGTATAATTTCCCTGCAGTCAAATAGTAATCAATTCTTTGGGTTACCAGTTGTTGGTGTTGTTCCTGTGCATGATATTCTAGCACCTTTCCTATAATAAGGTATGCCACAATATATGAAATTTGATATAGCAGTTCTAAAACCCTGATGAACTATGAGTTAGGAAACTCATCATCTAGACTGCCTCCATATTCCCCTAACTTTATCCTTGAGATATTATCAGGCCCCACATTGTACTTGTTAGGTTTGAACATCACTTCAAACTCAAACTCCTAGAAGAGTAGAAACCATTGACATATCATCCNCCAAGTATTTGAGCATTGAATGTTTGGTGAAAAACGTGAAGGGTGTGTTGAGTAAGTAGTGTATCAATTTTTGCAAGGAATAGACCATCACTAGTCCTTCACGCTCTGTGGTAATATAGTTCTTTTCGGAATAAAAAATCTTTCTAATGGAAAAGTAGACCTGATGATAAATCTTATCATCTCTTAGCTACGCATGAAATGATCCAAATTCAATGGAATATGCTTCCACATGTATGTGGAAGATCTTGGTCGAATATGGAAATATAAGGATCGACATAGTCATTAATATCTCCTTCAGTGTATCTAATGCCTCTTGGAATTCTTGTGTCTATCCATTCTCAGTATCCTTGCATAGTACCTTCGCCAATGGTGTAACAACATTTCAATAACTCCACATGAACCATCTATAGTATCCTATATGTCCCAAGGTTGGGTGAAACACTCTTACGAAGTTTGGAGCTAAAATTTCCACAACCACTACAATATTTTCTTGATAGAATAACATGCCATCCTTCCAGATGACATGCCTCAAAAGATTCCCAAACAATATACACAAGATGCATTTTTTTAGGTATAAAGAGATTTGTAACTATCTGAATCTGTCCAACATCAACCGTAATACTTGCATATTCTCTGTGAGCAAGTTGAATACCCTCCAATCATATAAGTATACTTTCAAATATTTTTGCATGAACTCTTTGAAATTTGTGACAACAATCTTGGAGAACACCATAGGTGCATTATTTATACCAAAGGGAATCATGGTGTATGAAAATGATCCCCACTCCATCAAAAACATAGTCTTGGATTTATCTTATTCCACGATTTTCACCTGGTGGTAACCTAAAAATCCATCTGTGAATGAATAAGATTCACACCCTCCTACATTCTCCAACACTTTGTCTATAAATGGTGTAAGAAAGGGATCATGTGTGCAGGCTACATTAAGGCTCTGTAAGTCTACACAGATCCTTATATCACCCATCGTTTTTGGTTTCACTACCATTGGAATAATCCAGTCGAATTATTCCACCGAGATAATGATCTGTGTGTTTAGCATGTGATCCATTTCTTTAAGAACTTTTTCTTTATATTTCAGATTCAGCTAATATGATCCCTTTTTTACCAGTTTGGCATCTGATTTCAACTATATTGTCATCGCCCCTGGGGATCTTATGATACCCTTCATCTCATAATTATTTTTTGGGAACCAATCCTCATATTCTTTCAACAATTCCACCACTTGCATCATTGTTTCTTGATCCTAGTAGCACCAATTATCACCATATATGTTACTTCTTCCATGCATATATTATGTTTCTTCATCTTCAATGATTGTGTATAGTATGGTGCAACATTAATGTATGAATTTCCATGAAATGCATGCTCACCCTTGGTTTCAATGATCTGTAAGCTTCAAGGGTCCTCCTCTTGCGTTTCATTGTTGTCTAACTTCCAACAATACACCGACTGATTTAACCTCACCATGGGCTTGTGATAGGCACAAATTTTCTTCTATGCAGATTTTTTGGGTTGTTGATTGAATATCAAAGTATTGATATGCAACAACATATCCTTCTACATAGGGACCTCTAATGTAAAATTAAATGTTGCACATAATTGATTACTTACTCTTTCCAAGTCCCTAGTCTTCCTGCTAGTTTCCTCCTGAATGTACCATATTTTGGGAACATATCCATAGCATGGACAAATATATGGACCCACTATGCTTGAGAGATCTTCTTAGTTTTATAGTTCTTCTCACATAACCAATTTTTTTCCTAGGGATCATTTGTCCCCTTGTACTTAGTTACCAATTCAAAGTCAGTGATGGGATGGAACCTTCCTTTGATGCACTCTACTAGCTGTGCCTAGTCCTGCAAGTCTACACAGTGCATCTCCCACCAATTCATAGGTGTTTCCTTCACTACTATGTCCACAACCTAAATCATATTGGAATTAGGCATTCCTTCTTCTATTTTCACTATAAATGCATCTATCAGACATGTCCCATCAAACCTCGGTATGTAATACAACTTTGTTCCAACCCAACACACTACTTTGGTGATTCAACATGTGCATCTCCTGGTTAAGATTTCATAGAGATTATTCTACCATAGTGTCATCACATCCTCTAAATCCATTTCATATGAGTATATACTCCTCCATTTCATCTCACCATCAACTGTTGGGTTTACATAGTCATCCTTGCACCCTATGATGTTGTATATATTCTCAATAATCAAGATTTACCCATCTTCATTTACCAATTCATTATATCTTGTTGGGCCCTTAGTTTTAAATACCACCCAGTTTTGCGAAAATAGTAAATTTGTTTGCAACAATATAACACATCAGTGAGAAATATAAGTGGTGGAAAGATATCTTCCAACATGCCAGTAATGAACACATATAAGATGCTAGCTAGAGGAAGAAGTGGAAAGGTCTAGAATCTTGAACACAAAAGCTTACCTTATTTGATTCATTACTAGTATAGAGTATTCATTATGAATATCCAATGCCATTTGAGTTAACATGTCATATGATTTTCCTTGGGGCTTCTGTGCATGTAAAATTGTCATGCACAATAGCCATATGGTTGTTGTGCATGCCAAATTGGCATGCACAACAACCATGCACATAACTTTGGTTTAAAAATATTGGTAGTCATGGAAGACTAATATCATATGAACTTATATAAGATAAATAATAATAATAATAATATATACTTATATTATTACCCTATATAAGTTGATGGGTATGTATAGGCATGATGTTATGACTAGACATTAGTGTAATGTAATTTATATATGGAAAAAACTCATTAGTAAGCACTGATTGGATTCATCTTATGCATAAGAGATCATGGGTTAGTAACTCCATATTGAACACATAAGATTACCTTATTTGATTCATTACTAGTATAGTTTATTCATTATGAATATCCAATGTCATTTGAGTTCACATGTCATATGCTTTTCCTTGGGGATTTTGTGCATGCCAAATTGGCATGCATAGAATTGTTGGGGCATGCACAAAACTGTTGGGAACATTTATGTGAATTCCCCAATAGTTCTTTGCATGCCAATTTGGTATGCAAATAATCCCTATGGTTGTTGTGCATGCCAATTTGGCATGCACAGAACTATTGGGAACAGTTATGTACATGACCCAATAGTTTTGTGCATGCCAAATTGGCATGCACAACAACCATGCACA
>SNQJ01S0044593.1:28720-49906 GCA_010110895.2 Picea sitchensis | reverse complement strand
GATGTTATGACTAGACATTAGTGTAATGTAATTTATATATGGAAATAACTCATATGCTTTTCCTTAGGGATTTTGTGCATGCCAAATTTGCATGCACAACATCCATAGGTTTTTTGTGCATGCACAAAATCCCTATGGCTGTTGTGCATGTCAATTTGGCATGCACATAACTGTTGGGGCATGCACAAAACTATTGGGAAGTGGGCATGCACAGAATTGTTGGCATGCACAGAATTGTTGGGAAGTGGGAATTGTTGGGGCATGCACATAATTGTTGGGAAGTGGGAATTGTTGGGGCATGCACAAAACATGTCATATTCTTTTCCTTAGGGTTGTCGTGGCATGCACAAAAATGTGGGAAGTGGCATAAAAGGATTGACATAGAACTGTGCCATTTATATTCATGGCAACCTGATACAAGACCAATTGAATAGATGTCCTTTTAATCAAAGATCTATATCCACTCATAAATACTTTCCATACATAGAACTATGAGCTGCGTTCTTCAGCCAAACCTTGTTTCTATAAAGAATGAAATTTTGGATTTCGTGATAAATTGGGATGGTACTTCATTGACAGTTGTAAATTGTTTTAATATATTGTGTTAAATATGTTGTACTATTATTCAATCTCTCCTTTTGGTGATGTATTTAGTGTCAGTAAGATGACATTTATAATGGTGATTATTATCAGTGGGGAATTTATGTATATTTAAAGAGTGTAATTAGAGTTATTGGGATCTCTTTTGTGCTGCCTTTTACTTAAAATCGACAACTAAAGGTTCATAGAGAGCTCTATGCTTGAGAAGTATTGGAGGTTTATTGTGGCATGTTTAAAGATTAATGAAGTGGTTCATCTTTGACATTAAATGTCTTCGGTATATATAATAAGTGTTTTACCACTATAAATCTTGGTTCTCTTCTTTCTTATGTTTTCTTATATTTGTTTTCTTATTTTCACTTACTTATGCTAAAAGCTAATGGTGAACGATCATAGAAAATTAGATGAATATTGATAAATGATTGTTTCCCTTGTATTTTCTTATGATTTTCTTATGTTAATGGTGCCTCTTCATAGAAGACTAAAGGAATATTGATAACTATTTTTTTCACTTAAAATAGACAGCTAAATGGTTCTTCAATATAGGTGCCTAAGTTGTTTAGTAGGTGAGATTTCATTTATTCCTCATCCATCATGTGAAGTGGTCTTATCACTATAGAGGTTCATAGAGAAAGTTATGGTTCTGGGGTCAAGGGGTTGGTTTCTCCCCAAAAGAAGAGTCCCATCGATTGGTTGGTTAAGTTACTTAAACCATAAATTCTATTGTTGTATTGTTGTAGGAAACTATGATTGAAGGGGACAAATAATTTTTTTTTTTTTTTCCTTTTCTAAAACAAAATGCTCTTTATGTGCTCTTGATTTTGTAAGGAAATTAGGTTGGCTAATCACATATTGGAATTAGTGCTTCACCTTGTAAAGGTTGAAGTTATTAACTTGGGTAGTTGGACTAAATTGGAGTATTTCGATTAGTGGTTGATCTATTTTTACTTATTTATAGTGAAATTGCTTGATTGCATGTTATAACTAAAAATTGTTATAGGCTAACTTAAATATATATTTCATTCTTTTAATTGCGTCAGAAAGGAAAAATCATATAAATTGTTGTCATGAAATTTAACATAACTTTCATATATTCATAACAATGTTTTTTATTACAAAATAATGTTCTTTTACAATAATATAAATTACAATCTTGATAAATTATGAATCCCCGAATGAAATGGAATTACAGGTAGGGCCACCTTCAATACATCTAGGCCTGGAATTGGGGAAACATATGGAAGGATAACTAGAAACTTCAAGGTATAATAGTAGTTGAGAGGCCTCGTGTCATCCTTGAGAAGTTGACATCAAGCACATGGAAATTACTTACAACCACCACACAATATTGTTAGTTTCTAAGGATTTGTGTATCATGAGGACTAAAGATAAAATCCATATGTCACTACATATTTCCTCAATGCTAGAAGTTGTTATACATGAATATGATAGTATAGAGATACCATGTATACGAGAAATGAAAAATTATTAACAAGGAATGAAAATATAAACAAAGTCTACAACAATACAATATATAATGGTGCATAAATCATAGAAATACCATAGACAAGTGTGGACTAATTTGTGCCCTAACATAATGGGGAAACTATCTCATAACACAAACTCAAGGATATTCTCTCATGCAAACATCAAAATAACTAGTTCAAAACAAGAGATGCATGTGGGTGAATAATGGCAACCAAATAGATAGGAAAATATTTAATACATTAAACGATAAATGAATAATAGGGAAAAAAATGTTGGACAAAGAAGTAAGCAAGTCTAATTACTATAGGAGGATGGAGCAACTATACTATTGAGAGAATTAATATATGAACCCATGGTAAGTATAGCTACTAAATTAAAATAACAAATTAGCTATGAAATTATAGCAAGACCATATACCAAGAGGATATGGCCATTGATTCATGACAAAAACAGAGATATAACAATTGAAAGTAAAATTAACTAAACTAAATTTATAGTAAAAATCTACCTATAAACTGATACTAGCTAAACAAATGCACTAAAATAAAGAGGTAAGGGGTGAGATACCTAGGAATACTTATACATGAAATGAGGAATTGGTGCAACACCTACACTAGCTTGGACAAATGACAACCAATTAATACATGAATCTAAAAAATAAAACCCAAAAATTAAGGGGAAAGTGGGGTGATTTCCTCAAGTGAAGGGGGAACAATGGGGTGACAACCACTCCCTTGGGGAGAGGATAAAAGGAGAGAACAAATTAATTTCCCTTCCTCAAGGAAGGGGGGAAACAATAATGAAATCAAATATAAAAGGGAATGCACACATCGATCACCTTAAGGGATCAAGTAATCAACATAGTTGATCGAAAAGAGAAGGTTACAATGTGCAAAACAAACAAGAGCTATACATAGAAGAGAATTTTTTTATCCAAGGCTAGAGGAAGGAAGAAGCTACGTCTCAAATGAGTGATGAGGGATACAAAAAGTTAGGAAAAAAATGAGAGGATTCTTTGAATGGGTAGGAGATAAATAAGGAGGATGGAAGATTTCCCTAAATGTGGCATAAAGGGGGATATAAGATAGATGTTCCCTGAAAAGGGAGAGAACAAGATGCAAAAAAGGATCAAATGGGACTACCATTAGAAGAGGAGAGGAGGAAGAATACTTAATGATGGAATGGAGGAGGCCTAATAAGAGATAGAGTTTGAAGGAAATGATCTAGATACACTACTGGGAGATAGGGAATTCAAGGGTGAAGGAGAGAGACAAGCAGACGAGAGAGGGGAAGTATGCATGGAAGAGACTTTGGATTTCAACTGGTATTCATAATTAAAAACTATAGTTGATGGATATTTATCTATCATCATAATTCAAATTTTATTATTAATCGAGGTTATGATGATACTCATGGAAGAAGGTAGATAATTTGGAGGCACATCACCCCACAATTTTGGCTAGGAAATGGTCCTAGGAAGGTTGAACATAAACGGAGGGTACATTTAGTGGTAGAGTGAAGGAACTAGACTTTTAGGTTTAGGGGAAATGTCACATTGATGCATATATATCATACATCAACTAAAAAAAAATCCATATATATCATACATCAACTAAAAAAAAAAAATGCAAGTACTAAAATAACAAGAAAACCCATATGAAAATAATGGAGTGTTTTATTGAAGGATAACACTCCAAGAGAATCCAACCCTAGAACTAGACATTCAGATCCAAAACTATAATATAAAATTGATTACCTTGGGATGAACCTATTGATTATTTTGGTCGGTTGTCATTGATGTCAACCCTTGAAGAAAGTCTAGTAGTGAATTCGGGTAGCACAAAGGTTTGGGTAATGGACCCAAGTTTTTTTTTTTATGTATAATGGTATGAGTTTTAATATATTTGAATGTAAGACTATTCTATATGGACAATACATGTCATGCCATTTGCGGTGGTATGTGGAACGTCACATAACTCACGGTTAGAGAGTTATGTCCATTTGAATTGGAGAACCCTCATGAGTCATCTAGAAGCCCGAAAAGGTCAAAGTAGTCAAAGTGGTTGCAAAGAAGAAATTATTTAAATAATAGAGTGAAGTGATGAGTTTACTATAATTCAAAGTGGATACAAAATAAATTATTTAAATAATAAAGTTAATGGAGAAATTACTAAGTAGACAAATGGTTAGAAGTGGGTTAGCCCTAAAATAAGGAAAGTGGTTTAAGATGGTTAGAAGGTAACCCCTTGAGAAAGCTACATAAAAGTATAAGAAATTATTTAAATAATAAAGTGAAGTGATGAGTGTACTATAAGTCAAATTGGATAAAAAATAAATTATTTAAATAATAAATTTAATGGAGAAATTACTAAGTGGACAAGTGGTTAGAAGTGGGTTAGCCCTAAAATAAGGAAAGTGTTTTAATATGGTTAGAAGGTAACCCCTTAAGGAAGCTACATAAAAGTATAAATAAAAGGCAAGGGTATCTCATTTTAGTCACACTTGAGAACATTGAATATTTACAAGTGACTGAGGTAACCAAAGAATATCTAAGGAAAATTTCAGAGGGACGGTGAAGTACATTCAAGGGAGGATAAATTATTTTGATGATGCTTTCTAAGGTATGTTATTTACAAGTCATCTCACCATTTTTGCAATAACTTGTTTTCTAGAATGATTAAGACCGCGAAATCTAGAGTCATTGAGGAAACATATCCAAGTATCTATGATAAAACTTTCATCGTGTAGGTCATTTTATTTTTGGAGTTATACTCCATGGAAAATAGGGTTTGTGGCTAGTCCTGAAACTAGGATAAAACATGTGTTTCACGTAAAAACATCATAACTTCCTCATAACATATCCAAATTCAGTAAGACCAAATGTATTGGTTAGAGTACATTATTTAGTATTCTTTGTACTATTTTCATATCCATACAAATAACATTTCATGTGGAGCACTCTCTACAAGTTCGCTCTCTAGAATAAGCCAAAATTCAACAAGGTATGCCTTTTTTGCTATAACTCCTTTTTTGAGAGGTTCCAAGTAGTGAAACCTGGAGGAATTGTATAAAAGACACTGAAGAACATTGTATACTATTTTCATATCTTTATGCATTATAGGTACATAGTTATGATTATTTCAAGTTAGGGTTGTTGACTAATCCAAAATTAGTCATGTGAGACTAAAGTAAAGTTTGATGAAAATGCTAGTCTCTTGTTGTTAAAGTTAAGGAAGTTTTGCATGTATGTGATCATATAAACCAAGTCTATTATAGAGTTACAAATCAGATTTGGATGATGAAATTGATGAGGGATTTTGGTTGAGGTACATGTTGAGTACATGGTTGAGACAAGTAGTTGATGAGTTGGCACATACATGAGGTGTATAGTTGATGATGTTGGTACATATTAATGAGTCATAGTTTATGTTTATTTTATGCATGATTGGTACATATTTGGTGCATGGTTGATAAACACATTGATGATACAGGTTGAGGTAGAAGTTGGTGGATGGTTGATGCACTTTTTTACAGTACAGGTTGATTACAGGTTGTTTGGAATAGGTTGTTACAGGTTGTTTGGTATAGGTTGGTACAGTTTTATAGTGGTATATCTCACAGTGATAGTGTGACAGTGGTTCCATCATTTTAATTATATTTCAGGGTGGTTGGACGGAGCAAGGACATGTGGTTGTAGCCACCTTTCGGTTGTATTCGGAGAACATAGGGGGTTGTAGCCTCCTTGTGGTTGTAGCTAGAGAATTGGGGAGTTGGAGCTTCTCTTAGGTTGTAGCCTAAGAAAATTGGGGGTTGGAGCCTACTTCCAATTGCAGCTAAAACAAAAGGAAGTTGGTGCTTCCAATGAATCTAATTCTTAAAGACATATAAGAAAAAGAATTATGTTGTTTTCTCTCGCTTTGGGTTTCCACGTAAAAAAACTGGTGTACTGTGTATGTGAATGATTGCTCATTTGTTCATTGTTTATTTACTCTACAACTAGTGGATGATAATTCTACATTGATATAATGCTTGCTTTTCATGGTTAAAAAGGATTCAATTTCTCTATTATTGATTCACCCCCCTCTCAGTAATCCAACAATTGGTATCAAAGCAGGTTCCTTCAGGAAACATTTTATCCATTGGAAGGAGATCATGGACTATTCTAAGAATTGAGTACCATTGTTTAATGGTCATAATGGTTTAAAGTATGAGCTATGGAGTGGAAGAAGAAAGTATTTTTACAGGAACATGGGTATTATGTTTGGTTATCAGTCATTACAGGATATGATAGTTCAAAAAGGAAAAGACTGCAGCCAAGAAGGAATTGAAGAAGAATAAAAAAATAGAAATGGATTTCATCTGGGAAGGATTACCTAATCCAGTAAGAGAAAAGGTTTGTAAATGTTCATCAACCAAATAACTTTGGCATAAGTTACATGGCATATATTCTTCACCTTGTTAGCAATCAAAATGTACTATTAAATGTTTTATAGCTTTATTCATTTTGTGCTAGATTTTCCCATTTATAGGTATTTTGATTGTTGTCATTACCCCTCGAATCTCCTGTCAAGCTCTGAAAAAACTCTCATTTATTTATTTTGATCATAACTCCTATGACTATTGGCTTATGATCTGGATGTAAATAAAATACATTCTTTAATCAGTTTTCATATACCTTCATTTAGTTTTTTGGTTTCTCATATGTTTTAATCAAAATAATATAAATATTAATTTATATTATTCTCCCTTTTTGTCCAAAAGTGATGTGTGCATTTAAGAGTTTTATTACTAAACTATCCTAAACCTAAACTATAACACACCAATCTCCTTCATATCTGCTTGATTATATATAGTAAAGCTTTAGGCTCAAACTACAATTTCAAAGCCATAAATCAAGTTCATTGACTTAATAATTTTAGATGCCTATACAAAGTCTATATGCCAAACTTCACAACTCAAGTCATATTATGATCAAGCCATGAGTTATGCCAGATTTCAATTCATTTAAGTTGAGTGTCAGCTTTTCAAAATGTAGGGCCCCGTTTCACCAACATGTCAAGAAGACAATGAGTTTTTTTAAATCAAGATCTACAGGTGTCCATGGTCAAATTCATATGGTAAATATCGGGTTTGAAAGGCCAGGTGTTAGATCTAATTAAGGTAAGAATGTTGTGGTTTTCTCTCTGAAATTTTTCCAATGAAGAGAACGCTTAAACACTAAGCCATATGAAGAAGATCAACAGCTGTAGAGTCAACACTGAATATGTGTACTAAAGGCTCAGTGGAGCGAATATCTATTGAGAAAGACATAAATGATCAGGTTGAATAAATCCATGGTTTTCCATGAATGCCATAGTTGCTCTACTGTATAGACCATGCTTTGATGATAGTGTAAGAAAGATGCAAAGAGAAGATAACCCAGGTTTGTTTGGAGATTCAAAATGGCAGTTCAGGCACAATAGCGTGTGATTGAACGTTTTGAGAAAGAAGCTGCTAAAATGAACAAGAGGTCATTCAAGTATGCTTGGGTGCTTGAAAAACTCAAGGCTGAACATGAACGTGGTATCACAATTGATATTTCTTTGTGGAAGTTGGAGACAAAAAGATACTACTGTACAGTGATTGATGCCCCTGGCCATCATGATGTCATTAAGAACATGATTATTGGGACCTCTTAGGCTGATTGCGTGGTTTTGATCATTGATTCTACGACTAGAGGTTTTGAGGCTATTATCTCCAAGGATAATCAGACTAGAGAGAATTCCCTATTGGCCTTCACCTTAGGAGTGAAGAAAATGATTTGTCATTGTAACAAGATGGATGGCACCACTCCCAAGTACTCAAAGGCTTGTTACGAAGAAATTGTCAAAGAATTTTCTTCTTATTTGAAGAGGGTTGGATACAATCCTGATAAGTTTCCTTTTGTGCCTATCTCTAGTTTTGAGACTCATCCATAAGTGCAACAAACATTTGTTTCCAGAGGAGGTCATCAAGTCAAGAGAGCAGCTATATTTTAAGGAAGGAAAATCTCATTTAGCTATAAGAAAATCACAACACTTGCTGATAATAAAGAGTTTTCATTGGCACAAGAAGCGTATTTACAACCATTTAGCCATTGAAAAGTAGAATTTTCAACGGCCAACTAGCAAATTTCAAGGCGGAAAAGCTGGTGAAACTGCAGAGAAGGGCAGAGTGGTATTCTTTTTGCACATATCTCAGTTTGATCTTTTCAAAATGAACCAGGATGGTTTCTAAGTTAAGAATATAATTAAAGAGATATGTTTTAGTGTTTTATTCCAGTTTTTGAGACAGATGTTGAGACAAGAAGATAAAGGAAATTTACTATTTTCGATCAAAGATACTATAAGCTGTTAAAAGGAAATCTCCAGAATGAGAAGATTAGCTTCCGGATGTCAATTGAATATTCTAGAAGGCATAGTCATCATCCAACATATGGGAGAAGTTGTCAAAGACTTAGTATTAGGAAATGGTTTGACTTCCCTTTTTAAAGGATATGTTCTCATAAGTTTGCCATTAGTTTTATGATTATACTATTTTTAGTATTCTCGATCCCTCTTAATAGGATCTCCAACTATTTTGTAAAGACTATAAAGCCTATTCTCTCTAAGAGAAATGGGGTTTGATTTTGGATAGAGGAACTATACTATTTTGTAAAAGACTTTTCATATGATAATACAGATCACAATTTTCTCTCTCTATTGATATCAGATTTCCATCCTTTCTTCTGTACTTTATTTCAAGCTTGTTTTAACTACTAAATGGCTGTCATCTCATTAGTCTATCCATAGGTTTGAATTAATAGTATTCTTCACTATATTATTTGACCCATCACATCTGTGGTTTTGGTTAATAAGTATAGATTTATTCACCCATTTTAAAGCTATTATCTGATTATTGATCCTTGAGAGCATTGGTTCATTTGATTAGTCATTTTGACTATATGGAGGCCATACTATAGTTGAGTTATCCCATTGATCCACACACACAAAAACAAGTTTACTTTAAGTTACCAAGCATCTTTGACCTGCAACCTCAAAGAGTTTCTTGGAGTGATAACAAATTGGCGCTGTTTCCAGGGACATAAGACTGAAGTTGAAGATAACTTCCCTAGGAAACGACAAAGAGTTGATCCATTGATGATAGACAAGGATTAGAAATCAGAATCGATTGTAATCATCTATCTGGCGACTCCATGAAGGAAGATTCAGTGGCGACTCTATTGTTCAAAAATCTGTTGGCGACTCCACTGGTATGAAATGAACAAGAGGTATGCTTTTTGCAATTTTTCAATTATTTATGGTTATCCTCATCCAGTTCCTAATAAAGATGAATGGGAAAGAAGTGTTCCCAGATTTCGAGGAGAATAATGGGAAGTACCAGCGGAATACCTGCTGGATTTTCATGACTTTATTAATCAACTTGAAATTATACATGAAGATGTTCAAATTAAGCTTTTCAGGCAATCATAAGAGGGATTTGCTCTTAACTGGCGCCAGTCTCTTCCAAATGCAAGTATCAGTTCTTTGGAAAATTTTCATGCTGCCTTCCATTTGTTTTTCAAAACAAAGTTTCCAGCTGATCTTCTTTATCCAGAATGTTGTCATGAATTTAGTGTGTTGAATAAAGATTCAGATAATTATGAAGACTTTGCTGCAGTAGAAGATATTTCTCATCATGATCAAGAGATCAGTGATCCACATTATGATAACCATAGTGATGCTTTTGTCATTGTATTAAATGCATCTACTGACTTAGGTTGTCATGAATATGATATTGCCCCCTTTGAAAACCCCAAAGATGATTATCAAATTGACACATTAGCAGGTGACAGTTTCAAATCTGCAGCAGATTCTAAGGGCAACCCTCAGTTTTCTGATTTGCAGACCAAGGTAGATTTCAATAGATATGAGAAGGAAGGTGAGGAGCATAAAGTTTCAGATCAACAATTGAGCTTGTATTTTCATTTGACAGAGGAAGAACAATTCACATTTAGCATTGACATCAGTGAAGGAAGCAAGCAACAGAATTTCAGTTTTCAGTTGGAACAACAACATAAAGAGGTATTTCTTTGTGGATTTGATGACCCTATTGCTGATTATTTGCAATCTATGAGAAACATATGTGTTAAAGTATTTTTGTCATATGAAATTTGGCTTTATCATCTGTTCAAACTACTTTTCTGTTGGCTATGCATTCCTTTATTTTTCGGGTCAAGATCAAGAACAAGTTCAATAAATCAGTTTGTGATATGGCTTCATTGGAAGCATGAGTTTACTTGATTGAGCATCAGTACAATGGTTAGAGTAGGAGTAGAATACAATAAGATCGTTCTTTGATCAAGTAGACTCTTTTAGTTATTGGTTGTTGAATAAGCAAAGTAGGCTACAGGCAGGTTACAGTTTTACAGAGATCACTCGTACAGGCCAGATGACTCCATGTCCAACGCTAAAGGCGACTGGAACTACTAGATTCTTAGAAACCTCACAGGGAGGTCTCCATCCCAGTTGGAGCGAGATGTTAGCACTCAAAATGTACTATTAAATTTTTGATAGATTTATTCATTTTGTGCTAGATTTGCCCATTTCTAGGTCTTTTCATTGTTGTCATTACGCCTCGAATCTTTTGTCAAGCCCTGAAAAAAATCTCATTTATTGCTTTTTCTCATAACTCCTATGATTGTTGCCTTATGATCCGCATGTCAATAAAACACATTCTTGAATCAGTTTTCATACACCTTCATTCAGTTTTTGGGTTTCTCATATATTTTAATCAAAATAATATAAATATTAATTTATATTATTCTGCCTTTTTGTCCAAAAGTGATGTGTGCATTTAAGAGTTTTATTCCTAAACTATCCTAAACCTAAACTATATCACACCAATCTCCTTCATATCTACTTGATTCTATATAGTAAAGCTTTAGGCTCAAACTACAATTTCAGAGCCATAAATCAAGTTCATTGACTTAATAATTTTAGATGCCTATACAAAGTCTATATGCCAAACTTCATAACTCAAGTCATACTATGATCAAGCCATGAGTTATGCTAGATCTCAAGTCATTTAAGCCGAGTGCCAGCTTTGCAAAATCTAGGGCCCTGTTTCACCAACATGCCAAGAAGACAACGAGTTTTTTTAAATCAAGATCTACAGGTGTCGATGGTCAAACTCACATGGTAAATATCAGGTTTGAAAGGCTAGCTACCAGATCTAATTAAGGTAAGAATGATGTGGTTTTCTCTCAGAAATTTTTCCAGTATAGAGAATGCTTAAATGCTAAGTCATATGAATAAGATCAATAGCTACAGAGTCAACACTGAATATGCGTACTAAAGGCTTAGTGGAGAAAATATCTATTGAGAAACACATAAATGATCAGGTTGAATCAATCCATGGTTATCCATAAATGCCATAGTTGCTCTGTTGTATAGATCATGCTTTGATGATAGTGTAAGAAAGATGCAAAGATAAGATAACTTGGTTTTGTTTGGAGATTCAAAATGTTGGTTCAGACACAATAGCATGTGATTGAACATTTTGAGAAAGAAGCTACTAAAATGAAAAAGAGCTCATTCAAGTATGCTTGGGTTCTTGACAAACTCAAGGTTGAACGTGAACATGGTATCAAAATTGATATTTCTTTGTGGAAGTTTGAGACAACAATATACTACTGTACAGTGATTGATGCCCATGGCCATCGTGATTTCATTAAGAAGATGATTATTGGTACCTCTCAGGTTGATTGCGTAGTTTTGATCATTGATTCTACAACTGGAGGTTTTGAGGCTAGTATCTCCAAGGACGTTCAGACTAGAGAGAATTCCCTATTGGCCTTCACCTTAGGAGTGAAGCAAATGATTTTCCATTGTAACAAGATGGATGCCACCACTCCCAAATACTCAAAGGCTTGTTATGAAGAAATTGTCAAAGACGTTTCTTCTTATTTGAAGAGGGTTAGATACAATCCCAATAAGTTTCGTTTTGTGCCTATCTATGGTTTTGAGACTCATCCATATGTGCAACAGGCATTTGTTTGTAGAGGAGGTCATCAAGTCAAGAGAGAAGCTATATTTTAAGGAAGGAAACTCTCATTTAACTATAAGAAAATCACAACACTTGCTGATAATAAAGAGTTTTCACTGGCACAGGAAGCGTATTTACAACCAGTTAGCCATTGAAAAGTAGAATTTTCAACGGCTAACTAGAAAATTTCAAGGCGAAAGAGCTGGTGAAACCACAGAGAAGGGAAGAGTGGTGTTATTTTTGCACAAATCTTAGTTTGATGTTTTCAAAATGAATGAGGATGGTTTCTAAGTTAAGAATATAATTAAAGAGATCTGTTTTAGTGTTCTATTCCAATTTTTGAGACAGATGTTGAGACAAGAAGATAAAGGAATTTTACTATTTTTAGTCAAAGATATTATAAGCTATTAAAAGGAAATTTCCAGAATGAGAAGATTATCTTCTGGATGTCAATTGAAGATTCTACAAGGCATAGTCATCATCCAACATATGAGAGCAATTGTCAAAGACTTAGTATTAGGACATGGTTTTACTTCCCTTTTTAAAGGATATGTTCCCATAAGTTTGCAATTAGTTTTATGATTATACTATTTTTAGTATTCTTGATCCCTCTTAATAGGATCTCCAACTGTTTTTTAAAGACTATAAATCCTATGCTCTCTAAGAGAAATGGGGTTCGATTTTGGATAGAGGAACTATACTATTTTGTAACAGACTTTTCATATGATAATACAGATCACAATTTTCTCTCTCTATTGATATCATATTTCCATCCTTTCTTTTGTACTTTATTTCAAGTTTGTTTTAACTACTAAATGACCACCATCTCATTAGTCAGTTCATAGGTTTGACTTAATAGTATTCTTCACTATATTATTTGACCCATCACATCTGTGGTTTTGGTTAATAAGTATAGATTTCTTCACCCATTTTAAAGCTATTATCTGATTATTGATCCTTGAGAGCATTGGTTCATTTGATTATTCATTTTGACTGTCTGGAGGCCATACTGTAGTTGAGTTATCCCATTGATCCACACACACAAAAACCCAAAAACAAGTTTACTTTAAGTTACCAAGCATCTTTGACCTACAACCTCAAAGAGTTTCTTGGAGTAATAACACACCCATCGTAGATTTAGAAAATGCCAAAGAATATGAAGGTACATATCATGAAGAAATATGTTCACCATGTCAAACAGATTCAGAAGATGTAGAGTACATAATCAACAAACGTATGTTATTTTTATTTAATTGTGAAAAACACGGGCATCTTGAAATAGAATGCCATGAAGGAAATGAGACAGGAAAACTAATTGAAAAAGAAGACAATTATGAAGCATAATTGATTAGTGCTTTAGATGAACTAAGAAAAGAAAGAGAAGAAAACAATTCACTCAAGAAATAATTGATGAAACAAAAGGAAAGTGTTCACATTTTTTAAAAATCCCAACAAGTCATCGAGAATTTAATAACTCAACTAGAAGACTCTAGAAATATCGAAGAAAATCTTGAATATCAAAAGCAGTATTTGGAAGCCAACATAGCAACACAGAAGGAAGAACCATAAATGAGAGAGAAGATATTTACAAATCATCTTAAGGAAAGAGATAATGATATGAATCAGCTTGAGGCAGAGTTTGGTCAAGAAGAGAAAGGACTTGAAGAAGAAATAATCACATTAAATATCCAACTTGAAGAAGCGAAAAGAAAATAAGAAGTCATGAAGCCTTAGATAATGAAGAAAAAAGAAGAGGTTGAGAATCATGAATAAGAAGTTGTCACATTGAGAAGTAAAATTGCCAAGCTCAACAAGAGCGTTGAAGAGATAGAAACATTTACATCAGTCATAGAGAATGAAAAGAAGCACTCTAGGTTGCTAGAAAAGAAGAATGAAGAAAATAAAAAGAGTTATGCAGAAGTACTCAAAGGAAGGAATCATGGTCAACTAGAATCTAAGAAAATTATTGAAGATACATCTTCAAGAAGACCATCCATGTTCAATCCACAAAGAAGTTTCAATCATGATCATGATCAGTCAAGGCATAAATTCAGAAGGACTATATCACAAAGAAGATCATTCATTCCCAGGTATGCAAATTTATTTTATGGTCATTGTTTTTATTTTACTAATTTTGGACATAAGGGTTCAAATTGTAGGGATTATAAAAGAAATGTTCAAGCAAGAAATGTCTATGTGGCCCCACGTAACATTGAATGTTACAAATGTCATAACTATGGACACATAGCTAGTGATTGTATAAGCGTGATCGATACTTCCATGAAAGAGAACATTGATATCAAATATAAGAAAGTATGGATAAGAAAACATGAAGAACAAGTGAACAAAGACCAGGTCCCAGAGATCACAAGATTGGAAATAAAACGAGATGAAGAAAATTCTACAAAGAAAAATAAATATGTCAGATACATAAAGGTTTGTAAAATAAATGAAAGAAAAGAAGGACACGTAAATAAGGAACAATTTCAAGAGATTGTACTTTCAGGAATTGTAGTGAAAGATGAATCCACAAAAAGAAAGAAAGAAGTCAAAGCTCAGAGAGATGATGAATCTACCAATGAAGATGATGATGAATACACATCAAAGAATGAATTGTTATGAGCCATGTGGATTAGAGACTCCTAGGTAACATGAATATTAGACAGGGGGATTCTATGATATAGTTGTGACAGACCAAAGAACCATCATTCAAGCAACTTTCATATTCTGAGAAGACAGATCCAGAGAAATCAGTTAGCAAAAGTACAGTTTGATTGATTAATCAAGACTTCATGATAGTATAGCGATAAATGGGTCAACATTATGGAAAATTGTGCAATATATTCTTGGACAGTATGGAAAGAGATGGATTCATAAGAACACTTAGCAGGCTTGGAAAAATATATGACAGGGGACGAGAACATGGATTCATAGATTGGTTCAAAGAGTGGTTCAAAGACAAAGGAACATTAAGATAATGGATGATAATTACACAGGAAATGGCTCGAACAATGGTAATAGATTCCAATTTGACAGATATTTTTTGGACACATGCAGTGCATACAACAGTTCACATTCAAATCATAGTAATTCTCAGAAACAACAATGACAAAAATCCCTACGAGCTATGGAAAGGAATACCAGCAAATGTGAAACACTTTAAAGTATTTGGAAGAAAATGTTACATCAAAAGAGAATATGGAAGAATGCAAAAGTTTTACTCTCGTGTGGACAAAGGAGTACTTGTTGGTTACTCAAGTACAAGTAAATCATACAAGTGTTACAATATGAGGTTGAACAAGTTGTGGAAAGCATCAATGTAACAATTGATGAAACAGGTGGATGAGAATTAAAGGAAGAAGAAAATGAATCAATGGAACAACTTTACGAAGAAGAAGCAGAAGATGAAGAAGAAGTAGAAGGGGAAGATGAAGAGGATAATACATACATAGAAGAGAAAGTTCAACAAGTGCCTCCAAAGACACCTTGCAAACGAGTACTGAAGAATCATCCTTCATATCAGATTATTGGAAATAAATATGTAGGACTTGAGACTAGAAAAAGAATCCATTCACCATAACAAAAGCACCTAGCACTCTTATCTATGATTGAACCAAGCAATTTTGAAGAGGCCAGCAAGGATGAATTCTGGAATGAGGCCATGATTGAATATATGGATCAAATAGAGAAGATTAACACTTGGGAATTGGTTCCAAGACTAAAGAATAAGAAAGTGATTTACACAAAGTGGGTTTTTAGAAACAAATTGAATGAAGATGGACATGTTACAAGGAACAAAGCTAGATTGGTATGTAAATGATATGCATAGGTTGAAGGAATCAAACTTGAAGAGACATTTTCCCCAGTTGCCAGAATGGAAGCAATCTGATTTCTCTTAGCTTATGCATGCTCCAAGAATATTAAAGTGTATTAGATAGACAACAAAATCAACTTTTCTGATTGGGGAACTTGAAGAAGAAGTCTACATTGAACAACCAGAAGGATTTCAATTGTCAGAGAATGAAGATTATGTGTGTAAAATGAAGAAGGTCTTGTATGGTCTAAAAAAATATTCGAGATCATGGTACTCTAAACTGGATAAATATCTACAACATGCAGGGTTCAGAAAAGGAAGTGCAGACAACAACCTCTACATCAAGGTAACTCAAGATGGTAATTTATTAATTGAATTTTATGTTGATGATATTATTTTTGGAGGTATTGATGATGAGTTAAGACAAAAATTTGCAAAGGATATGCATAATGAATTTGAAATTCCATTACTCGAAGAACTATCCTTCTTTCTAGGTCTTGAGATACATCAAAGCAACAAAGAAAATTTTATTTCTCAAACTAAGTATATCAGAGAAATGCTAAAGAGGTTTGGAATGGAAGACTGAAAACAGGTTTCCACTCCTATGAAAACCAATTTCAATTTGAGCAAATATGATGATTCAAATTATACAAACCAGAGGAAATATAGGTCAATGATTGGTAGCTTACTATATGTGACAACATCCATACCAGATGTAATGAAGGAAGTTGGATAGGTGACATGATTTCGAGCAACACCAAAGGAATCACATGTCTTAGCAGTGAAGAGGATTTTCAGATATCTCAAAGGAACATAAGAGTTTGGATTATAGTATCCAAGAGGAATAGATCTGTCATGTATTGCCTACATAGATGTAGATTGGACAGGTTGCATTGATGATCGATGAAGCACTAGTGGAGAAACATTCTACTTCGGTGAGTGTTTAGTATCTTGGATAAGCAAGAAAAAATCATCGATATCTTTATCTATAGTCGAATAAGAGTATATTGCAGTAGAAGGATGTTGTACACATGTTCTATGGATGAAACAAACTCTAACAGATATACAGGTTGAGTATGATGAGCCCATTCCAATATATTGTGATACTACAAGCATCGTCAATATCTCAAAGAACTCGGTTATGCACTCCAAGACGAAGCACATTCTAGTAAAGTATCATTTTCTACAAGAACAGGTTGTAGAGAAGAACATCAGAGTTGAATATGTGGGCACAAAAGAACAAGTGGTAGACATCTTTACAAAAACGCTTCCAAGGGAATCCTTTGAGTATCTTCTCTAGAGACTGGAGTAATTTCAACTCCAAAATGAATGCTTTTGAATTCTTATTTTATATGTCATATATTTACACGAGGAACCACCATAGAGAGGAAAATTCAATAAGGGGGAGCATCCTCAGATGGAAAGATACCTTTTCCATTGTTATAACCCTAAATTGCTCCATACATGCATATGTAACATCTCGGTTCTAACCCTTATAAACTATAATGTATTATGTAAATATGACTTAGATTGGTGAGTCGATAAAGTTGAAAAGGGGCCAGAGTGCCTAGGAAATGTAACACTTCCTATACATTAATAAAATACACCGCTGGCTGCAAGACCAACAAGGACAAAAGAGATAGGGGGCTATGATTCCACGAGAGAGGGGGCTTGAGGGGATAAGTCTTGTTATTATTATTTTATTTACCCATAATTGATTTTATGGAGAAGAGGGGGTTAAATGAGCTTCTTGGGAGGGAGGCCATGTGGCTCTTGTCTTCATGTAATTATTTAAACATCCCTTGGGGGTTGTTTTGGGTTCATTCTTCCCTTGGTTTGTTGTCTTCTCACTGGTTCACTTGTTCTTGTTCCTCTTCACTCACTAATGTGATTTTGTGTTTTCTTGGGTTGAGCATGGAAACGAATGGTAGGAAGAGGAGAGACATCATTGAATGGATGTAATGATTTACTAATCATTCCAGGAGGGAATGGGTACCTATGTGCATGAACTTGATAGAAGTTCGTATAGAACTATCCATAGCTGAGAATCCTTGGAATTTCCAGTAGGGATATTTCTCGACCAATATCATTGGATCCCTAGAGAAAAATGGAACATCCTCGAGGATTGCATGGCAAAGAAAGGTGTGCATTTCTTGGGTTTGTGAAAGATTAGGGGGAAAGAGAGATGAAAATTAGGATTGTTGTGAGGTTGGGAAACCTGAGAGCTACTTAGCCAACTACTGTGTATTTAAAATTGGCCTAGGACCCGTCCTTGTGGATTCATATCACTGGCTCGGGGGTGACCTGCTGTTGAGAGTAAATGAACAACAACGTCTATGGTTGGGAGGAATGTCCTTGGTATGTAGCCAGTTGGTGAATGTTTACTAGCAAAGATAAGTGTTCTCTGTGTTTTATGTTTAATCTATTTTGTTGTGTATTTAATTATCTCTAAGATATGTATTATAATGTGCCTGCCCGTTGGTTATTTTTTCTGCATGGCATGTTGTTTATCTCTTTTATGTTGTGGCATAGATATTGTCTTATGCATGTGGTGTGCATGATCCTAACATTGTTGAGAAACCCTTTGCCTTCGAATTAGAGATCAGAGAACTGAGTCTTGGGACTGCAGCATGCCTATATTTCGGGTGGTTGGGTGTGTTGCAACTTGTTTAAGTGGTGTAGCCCGGCCTCTGGGTGGTTGAGTATGTTACAAATTGGTATCAGAGCTTCTAGTTGAAACACCGGGCCGATATGGGTCGGGTCTGTTGGTCAAAGTCTCATGGTTGAGATCAAATTTTGATCATGAAGTTGAAAAACCTAGGAGGAATAGCATTGTAGAATCTACACAGGAGTTAGAACGTCATAGATCCTTTGTAAGGGTTCGAAGGATTGTGACTATCCTCTTCGAATTCCAGAGCGATAACAACTGTGGGATCAAGAGAGATCTGGGATCGTTGGATCAAAGGGAAAGTGAACAAGGGTCATCTGATGAAAGTGAAGGAAACATTAAGTCACAACCGTCATATTTCTTGGAGAGAGATCGATGACCAAGAGGCATTGTGGGGAACCAAGTTACACGGGAGTTAATTCCCCAAGGTGGTCCCACAATCCAAACCACGGTTTCACTGAGGGGTTACGTGTCATTGTTAGAAGAATTGCAGGGTGGAAGGTAGGTTACTCCAAACCATCGATGTGTGTCCCTGCAAATTGAAACACATGAAGTGATGTGACATTCTAGTGCTCAAAAATCGAAACTATGAATAGCCAAGGTAGTTGGGGACTGTCGATCTATAGGAGGACATGCGTCAACCAATCGTGTGCTTCAGATAAAACTCTCCTGAAAAAAGAAAGCGAGGAGAAGTTTAGAATTGACATTTTTGGACCCCAGAGATCTAAAGTGAATCTCAATCGTCCTATTAAGGAGGACACATGGTGCAAATCCATGGACTATGGGTGAAGATCTGAAGTGAATCTTGGTCGTCCGATCCAGGATGACATGCGACAAAAATACACACACTTTGAGGGAATGTGAAGGTTGAAATTTGAGGTTTGCGAAGTCCGAAGACCCAAAGAAATCATAGTCATCGATCTACAGGAGACACACATTAGTAGATCGCAAGCTTCGAATAACATCATTTCAGAAAAAGTTGAGGGTTGAGATTTCTGAAGCCTGAAATTTCGAAGTGACGTGGCTTGCGGACTTTAGCTGGGATGACATGGACACATGGGATGTGTGCAATGTGTTAGTAAGTTTTGAGCATATGGAGTATTGGGGTGTAGATTAGAATGTGACACGTGTCACTTGCCTAATTGGGCCACGTGTATGCTTCCCATATTTCACCACGTGAAAAGGATCGTGCAGTTCAGAGACTACGCACTCCAGAGGGGAAATATGTGATAGGTTGCGTTGGGTAGAAAACTCTCGAAGGCACGAAGGCTATAGTATATATCAATCATTGATCCTAGAAGACACATGGCAGTAGATCTCACAGCGGTTCGGAGGATCGGTGCTCAGGGAGAAAGTGAAGGAGTAGAGTTTGAAACTCCCAAAGCTTGCAGAGCCGAAGTGATTCACAACCATTGATATGCAGGAGGAAACACGTTGACATATCGTGAACTTTAGGTAAAAGCGTTCCTAGAGGAATAAAGCAGGGAAATTTGAGACCTCCGAAGGCCGGAGTCCCGAAGTGGATCTCGATCGTTGATCATGAAAAAGGACTGCTGGAGTTACTTCACACACACACCTAGGATTTATTTTTCCTCATTTTATTACTTGTTCATTATTCATAATTAGTCATTATCCTGTCTCCTATATTTTAAGGGAGAATATTCCACCTGGAGAATATTCCGTTTCAATTGACACTTCAGCTTGACTAGTTGAGTTGAGTTTAGATGTTGCATTGGGATCATCACCATACAAGATTGGGTTCATCACCATGATAATTCGACCTTTGATTAGTATCATCACCAGAGTGGTGAATTATCCTTGATTCCCTGAGTTAACTCCACACTACTCTCCGTTCAGTCAGTTAACTGAAGACTAGTTGACTAGTTAACTGAACTAGGTGGCAGTTCACTCCTGTAACTGCCTGAGAGACTAGAATAGGTGGCAGTTCACTCCCGTAACTTATGGTGTGTATCCATATCACTCTATAAAACCACTATGGCTCATTGGTTGACCTCAATTCGAACTCATTGAGTTATATAGATTATATCTATTGTAAATTATTCACTCTTTGAGTGATGAAAATGGTTAATGAGAATTCGTCCATTCTTTCTCTCCTTCTTCTTCTTTCTCCAATTATCTCTACAATTGTGTGCATTATTGTTTATCTAGATATATTATGTGTAGTTTCAACACATTTACATGGTATCAGATCCGATGGATTGCTAAGGAAAAGCTACACCAAAATGTTTTGCAGGTGCAAAAGATTGAAGACAGTGGAAAGATGGAATTCCAAAAAGAATTCATTATTACACCTTACAACTATTTTGCATGGAAGGAGAAAATAGCCATACATATTTGATCCATAGGGTTGTATAGGTTAACCATGAATACATATACATAGCCGACATCAACCATAGAAAAATCCAAGTACTTAAATCGCATGTATGAGGCACTCATAACAATTTGCAGTCTTATTTCTCCCAATCTCCTTTTTCATATATCTTCCTGTAAGACTCCCAATGAAGCTTGGACCATATTGGAAGGGATCTTTGGAAAATAGGATGAGATGAGG
>SNQJ01S0044593.1:0-25545 GCA_010110895.2 Picea sitchensis | reverse complement strand
GAAAATGTCTCCTTGGTATATATAGGAGACTAGGAGGTATAATTACAACTAATGGCCTAAAGCCGACATAAATAAAATAACATTACTACTATAATATGCCCCAATTAAGGGGTAATGAGCCAACATTAGGGCTTAACAGATTTATGCAAGACTAATCTTTGGTCTGTCTACTAAAGAAGTCACTTTATGGCCTCAAGCAATCTCTGAGGACCAGGTATGCCAAGATGGAATCCTACCTGTTGTCACAAAACTTTATACATTGTAAATCAAACCTGAATGTATACATGCTCAGGAATCAGGATGACTGATTTACTTCTACTTTTAGTTATGTATATCAATGATTTGTTGATAAACGATTGCTCGACTTCAGTGATTTCTACAGTCAAGAGGATTTTTCATGAAAGGTTTTTGATGACGGACATGGGTCCAGTACACTTCTTCCTTGGGATTGAGATTAGTCAATATGCATCAGGCATCAAACTGTCTCAAGCCAAGTATGCACAATATCTCCTTGAGATATTTCACATGACAGACTGCAATTCTGCTCCAACTCCTTTCCTATCAGGAGTCAAATTTGAGGATGGCGGGGAGACTCCACTAGTTGACAACACACTATACAGATAGCTAGTGGGGAGCTTGTTGTATCTCACACACTCCAGCACAGACCTCTCATATGCATTTGGTGCAGTTTCCAGGTTCATGCAGGAGCCGCATGAGCTACAATGGAAAGATGCAAAGTTTATCCTTCGATACGTACAAGGAACCATCACCTTTGCGGTTCATTATGCAGCAGAATCTACATTAGATCTCATTGGGTTTATTGATTCCAACTGGGATGGTGATAGCATTGATCGCAAGTCCACATTTGGTTACTCACTCNCCTATCTATTGGTCAAGAAAGAAGCAAGTTGCCATTTCTCTATCTTCAGCTGAGGCAGAGTACATAGGGATAGTTAACATAACCATTCAGGCTATGTGGCTATAGCATTTTCTCATTGAGTTTGG
Source organism: Picea sitchensis (assembly GCA_010110895.2). Taxonomy (NCBI): domain Eukaryota; kingdom Viridiplantae; phylum Streptophyta; class Pinopsida; order Pinales; family Pinaceae; genus Picea; species Picea sitchensis. The sequence continues at coordinate 24,540 of SNQJ01S0044593.1, read as the reverse complement.
CATTCAATTTCATCGGTCGATCGTCATCTGGTATGACAACCAGAACACTCTGAAGTTCTGCAAAGATCCAGTTCAGAGGCAGCAGACGAAGCACATCGAGATCCACATGCACTACATCCGGGACTTAGTACACGAGGGGATCATATACTTACAATTATGTCCTTTAGCAGAATAGACGACAGACATTTTCACCAAGACCTTCACTGAGTAGAAATTCCATTCTCTGCGAGGTCATCTTGGAGTGAAGGACACAGTTTCCTAGCAACTGTAGTGCTTCTTTTTACATACATTGTACCTTGAGGGGGTTGGTTTCCCATGAGGTTTTTCCTCTTTCCTCACTTTATTTTCAGTGTATATTTTGTACTTAGGTACCTAACATGGCCTCGCTACCGGGACCCAATCTTTATTTTCACCATAGTGATGTTCAGGGGGGGTGTTGGAGTTACTTCACACACCTAGGATTTATTTTTCCTCGGTTTATTCCTTGTTTATTATTTATAATTAGTCATTATCCCGTCTCCTATATTTTAGGGGAGAATATTCCACCTGGAGAATATTCTCTTTCAGTTGACACTTCAGTTTGACTAGTTGAGTTGAGTTTAGATGTTACATTGGGATCATCGCCATGCTAATTTGAAATTTCCTTGGTATCATCACAAGAGTGGAACATTAGCCTTGATTCCCTAAGTTAACTGCTCACTACTCTCTATTCAATCAATTAACTGAAGAATAGTTGACTAGTTAACTCAACTAGGTGGCAGTTCACTCCTGTAACTGCCTGAGAGACTAGAATAGGTGGCAGTTCACTCCCGTAACTGCCTAAGAGACTAGAATAGGTGGAATTTCACTCTCGTAACTGCTGGTGTGTATCCAGGTCACTCTAGGCCACCACTATGGTGCATTGGTTCACCTCAATTCAAACTCATTGAGTTATACAGACTATATCTATTGTAAATTATTCACTCTTGGAGTATGGAAAATGGTTAATGAGAATTCTTCCATTCTTTCTCCCCTTCTTCTTCTTTCTCCAATTGTCTCTACAAATGTGTGTATTATTTTTTAGCTAGATCTATTCTGTGTAGGTTCAACACATTTACAAGGGTGAGGGTCGTTTATCTGGTCCTGGTTGAAGGTTTCAAAGTTGCGAAGCGCCGAAGGCCGAAGTCAACATTAACCATTGATTTACTTTGGTAGCTTTCCCAACCAATGATCAAGTATAGTGGAAGGATAGCATAAGTGGAGGTGTTAACTAACAACAAGTGGTCACCACCTATTTATGACTCATTCGGTGGGTAATCACTTTGGAGGAATTTCTACTCCAGAATTCAGGAGCCACGAATATTTGAAGTTCTGAAGTAAATGAGAATCGTCCAGCTCATTGTGACATTAAAACATGACCGTTGATTTTGATAAGTGATCAAGCACTTCTTAGCTTAGCACCTGGTCGCCACCTATGGTCATATGGAATAAATAAATAAAGGGAAATGACGAGGCAATGCTCAAATAAATAAGCCCGTGGTTTTGTGCATATGGTCATATGTAAATGGTTTGAAGGAAGCACCTCATAAATATTTAATTCGATAGAGAGTTAACACTAGAATAATACAGAGAATTGATAAAGGATCAAAATATGATCTATTTGTGAACTGAGAACACAACATAAGCATGAGTACAATATAATGAGTGGATCCTTCTCTATGATTAACTCACAAAGATAAAATAACCGACACAGAGTCATGATTAAAAGAGAGTTAATTCATGAGCATTATGAATAAAGGATAAAAAGGAAAAATGATATTAATTAAAGAATAATATTATCATTTAAATGAAAAGGTACCTGCAAATTTAATTGATAACTTTTGTATGATATGTATAGTTCTAACAAGATGGTTTCTTGCAGGTTTATCAGGATTAGAGGTATAGCCGGATCAATTCAAGAATATGATCAAATTTTAGGATCATGGAGGCATGGATTTTCTTACAAAAGTTGGATGAGGTACTAAAAAAGAAAGAATCCTCACATGGGACATGAAGCTAGCAGGTGAATAATGTCATTAATGGGCATAGAAATGAAAAGTAAGGCTCCATAGCCTTGAAGGTAGAGATGTGTAGACAGTTGCAAGCTTGATGTGGAAGGAAATAAAGAGCTTAAGAGGTGGTGTGTGACTAATCTCTATGTGTCAAGCATAGGCGTTCCAGGGAAGGATTTGTTAGATATGACTTATCTACTATCTAAAATATTAGATCAGAGTTCACAGTGGAAGCAAGATGCCAATGCAGAGGAATTGGAATTCTCTCTCACTTCAAAAGTGGCACTGAATGAAAATGGATTTCCATTGGGGAATGGTACTAAGTGGGAAAGAATGGCTAGGTGGAACGTGGTTGGAAAAGTGTTTAGACCTAGGGAACCAGAGTGAAGATGAGAAGAATGGGAGCACACAAGGAATGAAGGATCTAAAGGAATTCAAGGACAACCAACTACAATAGAAATAGATAAATAAATAAGTGAATTGAAACAAAAATGCACTAGAGTGCATGAATAATACAATGAAGTTAAATTACATATGCATTAGTAGGCATGTTGACAGTAAATGATTGGTGCATATGAATGTGTAATTTTTCATATGTACATTCTTGGATATGCATATAACATGTTGGTGAATTTAGAATAGTCTATTATTATGAAATAATGTTTGAGTATGACTAAAGGATGGATTATGTATTCAAAAAAAATGATACAATAGGGTTAAATATGTGGATGTCGTTGATGCTTATAATTTCCATCGAGGCAAAGACACATGAGGATGGTAGGAATGATGATCAAAATGATGAAGGGGGAAGTTTGTGAGCTTCTACAAATATCAGTTGGTCAGACAACAACAAGTAGGTTGGTAACAACCATGCATGTATGCATTTAGTTTTTGTTCATGCATACATGTTGAAGAGGATCGAGGTAAGGATTCCCTTAGTTAATTTTCAGTATTTAAATTGATATGTAATGGCCAAAGGCCTAGAGTGTGTAAGTGTTGTTGATGCTAGAATTCACTTAGATAAAATGTCAGTTGCATATTATGTTATGATTGGTTATGGGATCATAACTAGGTTAATTCAGGAGACATACTCCTTATATAACAATGAATACCCATAGAGCTAGTCATGTGTGAGACCATAATATGGTTAGATATGGAAGGGATATAGCGCTATGTGAGTGCTCGATGGTATGTACTGTATATCTGATGTTTGGATTGCAACCTCTTTCCCAACACTGAAGAGCACTTAAGGATTATATTCTTGGTGTTGTGTTTGGGTGGAAAAGGAAGGTAACCAAATAGTTAGGCAAGCAGTAGGAGTAGATGATGTGTTGAATCGTTGGCGAGAACTTCCAACTCATCATGGTGGAATACATGACATAGTTATACAATGTAGTCAATGCATGGATGAATTGTGTAGATGTGACCATGGGTATTGGCACATTGATTGTTATCTTATTAACTGTGGCATTATGAAAAGTTTGTGTGACTGATAATACATGTGTATGTAATGATGAGTTCATTCCAATTGATAGTTGGATTAATATAAGTAATTAAATTGTAGTTGTAAACAATTCTGAGAGCAATTTGTGATTTTTTTTTGAATCATTACCATGAGAATATATGTCTCGTACATGAGATAGTGACAATTTGTTTGGTTGAGGAATGTTGAAATTGCAAGAGGAAAGGGGTCTTAGATATGGCAGTGTTGTAAGCCCATAAAGAAGACCAATGCCTATTGTTGCAAGAGTCAAATTGTTATGAGCAGAAGCTCATGTCTAGAAGTTTTATTTTTCCTATATAAAACAGTTTTGGGAATTATGATTTGATATATACTGACGAATTATTTTGGCCAAATGTAAATTGAAGAAATTGCAGGTAGAATGGTATTGGATATGGCAGGGATGTAAGCCCATACGGAAGACTGATATCTACAGCTGCAGAGACAACCATTATGAGAAGGAAGATCATGCTTGGAAAATTTTATTTTCCTATATAAAACATATTTGACATTTATGTTTGAAATGGTTATAATGATATCTCATGATGGTTGTATGTGTATAATACAAATGATATGTTGGATATGCAAGATTGAAAGCATGGAAAAGGCTATTGTTGTCACATGAGAACCCTGTGTCCCTAGAAATATTCTTGTGCAAGAGAACCTTGGTCAGGCAAGATGGATCGCCTATACATACATGTTTTAGGCCATAGTTTCTATGTATATAAGATTGGGTTGGATTTCCTGTGTGAATTAAGGCCAGAGGGCCTGGAATTGTAATGTTAATAACATTGGAATGGTGTTGTGCACTGAGGACAGTGCCAAAATAAGGGGAGGGGGATGTAACATCCCGGTTTTAACCCTTATGAACTATAATGTATTTTGTAAATATGACTTAGGCTGGTGAGTCGCAAAAGTTGAAAAGGGGCCAGAGTGCCTAGTAAATGTAACACTTCCTATACATTAATAAAATACATCCTTGGCTATAATATCAACAAGGGAAAAAGTGATAGGGGGCTATGATTCCACGAGACAGGGGGCTTGAGGGGATAAGTCTTGTTATTATTATTTTATTTACCCATAATTGATTTTATCGAGAAGAGGGGGTTACATGAGCTTCTTTCAAGGGAGGTCATGTGGCTCTTGTCTTCATATAATTATTTAAACATCCCTTGGGGGTTGTTTTGGGGTCGTTCTTCCCTTGGTTCGTCCTCCTCTCACTGTTTCACTTGTTGTTATTCCTCTTCACTCGCTACTGAGAGTTAGTGTGCTCTTGGGATGAGCATGGAAATGAATGGAAGGAAGAGGAGAGCCATCATTGAATGGATGTAATAATTTATTGATCATTCCAGGAGGGAATCGATGCCTATGTGCATGAACTTGATGGCAGTTCATATGGAACTGTCCACAGCTGAGAATCCTTGGAATTTCTAGTAGGGATATTTCCTGACTAGTAGCACATGAGCCCTGGAAAGAAATGGAACAAACTCAGGCACTGCATGGCAAAGAAAGGTGTTCATTTCTTGGGGTTGTGCAGGCTGAGGGGGAAAGAGAGATGGAAATTAGGATTGTTGTGAGGTTGGGAAAACTGAGAGACACTTAGCCAATTACTGTGTATTTATACTTAGCCTAGGAATCGTCCTTGTGGATTCATATCCCTGGCTCGGAGGTGACCTATTGTTGAGAGTAAATGAACAACACCATCTATGGTTGAGAGGAACGTCCTTGGTCTGCAGTCAGTTGGTGAACGTTTACTTGCAAAGATAAGTGCTCTCTGTTTTTTATGTTTAATGTTTTCCATTATGTATTTAATTATCTCTGAGATATGTATTCTAATGTGCCTATCTACTGGTTATTTTTTGTGCATGGCATGTTGTTTATCTTTTTTACGTTGTGGAATGGATCTTGTCTTATGCATGTGGTGTGCATTCTCCTAATATTGTTGAGAAACCCTTTGCCTTTGAATTAGAGATCAAGGAATTGAGTCTTGGGACTGTAGCGTGCCTAGCCAGAGGGTGCTTGGGTGTGTTGCAGACTGTTTAAGTGGCATAACCCGACCTCTGGGTGGTCAAGTATGTTACAGTATACCTGGCATTTGGCCCTCTTACTTGCCATTTTTTCCAATCCATCACTGAGTAGTTCTTCTTAAAAAAACTATTTTTGAAGATGTATGCACCCTGCACCACTAATGCCAGCGTACACATGCCTGTTCCACCACTACAACCCACGTACGTATGCTAGTTGCACCATTACTGTCGGCGTATACTTGCAAAAGTTGCAAAAATTAAAAAGTTGCAAGGAATTTGTTCAGATTATGGGCTATTGGGTAGTTTCCCAACTGATCCACCACCTATATCCCGTAACCCAACCGAATAACCATCCTTTTGTCATATAAAAGGAGGTGTTGGATTCTCATTCCTAAGCCAAGCATAAGAAAAGTGAAACTCTGTCTATTTCACATTCCCTCCTTGCCCCAAGTATTTTCATCCTTGTTGAGAGATTTTCCTCAGAATTTCCCATTTTTCCCGTTTTCCTCCATTATAAGCCCATTCCATTTCCGAAAGATAAGGTTGAGAGGAGAAAGATATGTGGAGGTGCACTTGGATCTTGGTGAAGAGGAGCCTAGAATAGGTTCATGGAGCAGTTGCCAACCTTGTTGTAAGTAAATATTGTGATATCAATAAAAGAAATACTTTTCCTGTCCCGAAATATGATGTGTCAAATGTTTGTATTTGATTTATGTTTTATTATAACATCTAACCCATGATTTATATATGAAATTCATGTTTGTAGTTTCCTGTTTATCTATTTTTGAATGCAGGTAAGCCTTGGGAGGAGGCTTGCATTCAGTGGAGCTATCAAGCGTGAGAGGATCGACACTGGACATGGAGTAAAAGGGAAAGTTACCTGATCTTTTCACTTTGTCTTTCATATATGAATTTGGGGTATGTTCGAGGTAGTTAGAAAAGTAGGAGACTTTTAGATGGTTAGATATGCCTACATGTTGAACCCTAGTATAGTCCATAGGGGGTGTTTCCTGCTATAGCATAATTGGCGATCATACTGGGGAAGCCTCTAGGGTTTTAGGGGATATGTTTTGGGTGTTTGATTGGTTTTATTACCTTTTGATTTTTTGTAAGTTTGTTGATTCTTTAAGGGATTCTAGTCACCTATTGGTGCCATACCAGTTCTCCATGCCATGTTAATCTTCTTGTTTGTTTTCTTTTTTGAGAATTTACAGAGATGTATGCAACCTATAGTGGGTCTGCATGCGTACATATGTGCCCTGCTCTATAGACAACCCACATACATACACAGGTTACTTAAGTGTCAGTAGTGTGCCTGTGTCGAGAAATTTTTCTTTAAGAAGAGGCATCCAAACTCTTCCCTGATTGAAGTCTGACTTCTCAGGGTTTCTTGATTAAGTACAATGTATCTGTCGTTATAGTCGTATCCTATGTTTGACGTCTGTTTGCTTATATTTTTAAAGATTTCTTGTGTTTTGTTTGAAAGGTTTTTAGACGAGTCTGTGAGTCTTTGATCAACCTGGTTGGTGTCTTTAGTGACTCCCTGTGATCTATAGTGGGCTAGAGGTCAATTTCGGTCTTGTCTTGTCTTTTAATTTCTCCCTTTCACTTGCTTTAAAGAAAATAAAAAAAATATTTATTTCGAGTTTTCTTGTTTGAAGCATTTCAAACAAAAAAAAATGATTTCATTTCTTTGTTTGGTTAAGTAGTTGGGTTGATTATTTTTCTTGTTAGGAGAAATATTTATTTTATTAAGTTCTTTACTGATTGCTTAGAACATTAAGTAGCTCGTAGTCGAGAGAAATTTCGTTTTAGGTTTTCCTTTAAAATATCTTAGAAAAAGTGGTTATGAAAAGTTGGTTAAAGAGTTAGTTGCAAATCTTTATTTGTCAAATAGAAGTAATTTTTCTTTCAGTTTCGTTTATTTCTCGTTTTTCGTCTCTCAAAACACACCACTAGTTTCATTGTCATTTCCTTGAATTAAAACAAGCCATTTAAAATTAACGCTAATTTAAAATCAACTAGACTTTATGTTTGTAGGGTCAATCAACTAGTCTAGGCTAGAGACTTGATTTAGGTTGGAGAGGAAACTCTTCAAGGCTTACAAAAAAAAATTGGATTCAGTGCTAGAGAGTGTAAAAATTCCAGTAAACGTGAAATTTATCCAAGACCCCCCTCTAACACATGGGCTAAACATGAAGTCACATGCAGAAAGGTAGAGGAGATAACCCCTCCAATGCCAGACCAAGTGTAGTGGGGAACACATATAGAGGAATTTTCATGGGATAGTGTTGATTGCATTTTCCTACGGAGATTTGTGGATCTTGAATCCATTCGAGGTCCTTAGTTGTCTTCCAGAACACTTGATTTCGATACCCTCGATAGGTTTCGATCTTGATACCCTTCTCATTGTGGTCCACCCGACTGTCAACTATACTCGCCTAGTGACTGTTCATGAGATGGAAACCTAGTTTCCTTTATTCTAGAGACTTACACAAGTGATTGTGGGGGTATACTACGGTACCTACGATAGACGTCGAGCCATTATTTTCAAAGTATACCCGGAGGGTTCTTCTATGTTTGAGTTGCACTTGCACTGGTAAGTTTCTCTAGTGTTGGTTGGCATAACTATTCTTCCAACTAGATAGTGGTTTTCTTTCTTTATCTCATAGGAGATTTTCTAGTGTGTTCTTGGTTTTCAACATTAGTAAAATCCTTATAGTGTCTTTGATATTTTCACAAAGTAGAAGATCAAGAGCTCCACCAGTCATGAAGGCTTCAAGGCCTACCACCGGTTACATTGGAGCCACCACTTCCACTGTTACGGCGAAGACTTGAACAACAAGGGTCATTTGAGGTGACTGGTCCACATGAAACTGTGCCAGAGCCATCCCCGAGAGGATAAAACTCGAATCTAGAGGAATTGACTATTTCTGACCTTGGAGTGGAAGACCTAGGGAATTTTAACCCTCCGATCACTAAATGTTCAGCGCCACTTTTGATACATCTTTCCCCTCCACGGGTAACACATCACGAGCGTCAGATAGTATGCAAGAAGAGATGGAAGCAAATTCTGCTACTTCGTCTGGGAGTCCTCACACTCCCTCAATGGATGCCACCACTAAGGGCATTCCGCCTCCTAACCCATCTTCATCGGTCCAGATCAAAATGTTCTCGACTGCCTCTACTTCAGGCAACGGTTCGATTCCATCTATGGCAGCGATCACTGCACCGTTCACACAAAGTGCGACGACTCCTCCGTTTTCATATGGGATTCCCGTCTTTGATACTAACTCTGTCCTCACCTACTCCACCCTACATACCATCGGTCTGGGGGAAGGGATCTCAAACACTCCTTTGCAAGGGTCCATGGGGGGCACCTCATCCCCCTATAATGCTATCCCTTACAACGAGGGTCATATACCTCCTTTGTCTCCCTCGTTCGACGATGCTCCCCAGTAACCCATCAAGTTAAACATGACCTACAACTTGTTCGGAGTAAGTATTCTAGGACCTTATTCCTACACACCGTCAGTGGGTTCAATGTTGTTCTCTTTTTTCGATGCATTTGGAAATAATGATTTCTCGTTAGTTGTTGTCTCGGTCGGGGGAAACCCTGGTTTTGGACAATAGAATCCTGTTCAGGGTATTATTCCTACATAGGGGGAAAGCACATGATTCTTCTCCTCACAAGGACTTTGGAATACATGGCAGAGATCAGTTCCCTCATCAGGGATGTCAACCAGGGGCAACCCCTTCCATGGTCAATGGAACCTTGTGCAAGGCTCAGTACCTATGCCCATCGGATTGACGGGGGGAAACCCTTTCCAAAATATTTGGAACACAACGCAAGGAGAAATCCTTGTCCAACCCTCAACATCCAATTACGGGAATTTGTTCCCAACAAACACAGTATTTGTTCCTTAGCCAAGGCCATGGTATTTACCAGAACCCTCGCTAGTAGCCCAACTTTTCCTAGCAGCCTAGTGCTAGTCAAACTCCAGGCTCTTTTCTTCCTGTACATAGTCAACAACCCAAACTACCATTTCTAGCGATGTTACATTTTCCAGACTTATCAAGGTTGTTAAATGACCCAATCTGTCATGATCCGCATTGGCCTCTCATGCCAACTAAGTTTCCCTTGGACATACTAAAGTTTGTAGGTAAGCCTAATAAAGATCCAGGTGATCACGTTACCAATTTTCATCTATGGTTCTTGTTGAACTCACTACGATATGACTCCATACAATTTCTCTTGTTTCAAAGCACTCTTATTGGGAGTGCCACAAAATGGTACATCGAGATCGACCACTCAAGATACTCTTACTTTAGCGATTTGGTGATGGTTTTTCTGAACTATTTCCAACTACCTATGAGATACGATGTGGAAACTGAATTTCTGGCCAACTTTGAGAAAACAAAGGTTGATCATATCTCGGATCACATCTGAGAATGGCGGTGTTAGAAGAGTTTGATAAAAGTACCGGTCCCACCATCTTTCCTACTGGAGTGGTTCCTTAAGTCTTTGGTACCTCGGTTATCCAAGGACGTTGCAACATCGGGATTGTTTTTCGAGGACGAGGCAATAATGAGAGCTCAACAGCTTGAACTGATATACTCTCAGTCTAGTTTACTCTATAAAGTTTTTCCAGATGCGCCATGGTCCATCCTTGACAAGGCCAGACACAAGTATGGACCACATGTCGATGGTATAGTTGGTTCAACACAAGCAAATCCCACTGATCACTTGTCGAATCAATTGCAACAATTGTCCATAAAGAAGACAACAATCAACTAGACCACTGGTTTGGTTGCTCCGCCTACCCAAACGTCGGATGTACACAATGTGTAGTTGACGAACCTGAAGGCCAACCAACAGCCTGACAGAGAGAAAAAATAGCGAAACAAAAAGGATAAGGGGGATATGAATCCCACCAAAAATTCTTGCGGAGGAAACACAAAGAAAATAAATTCGAAGTATTTGTGTAAACTTTGCATGGAATACCATCCAACTCACCTATGCCCTCGGCTTGCGGAGGCCCAAAAGTTATTCGCACAGCAGCAGCCCATTGTGTTAATGAACCCATTTCCACACGGGAAACATTTGACTCAAGCCTCTTCAAGCGTCGATGGGGGCAGTCAGGTACTCCCTCCATCTTATAGTAATCCCTCGGCCATGGACGTTTATATGATGAAAGGTGACACTTACATAGAAACTAGGGCACATGATTACAGAATGACATAAACTGCTAAAAAGGGTAAGGAATCCCTAAACCTATATGTTCCTCTCTGGATTGAGAAGATGATGGGAGAAACAATGACACACATCCCGAAAGGGGCGTTCAAGAAAGCTTCACATAACCCAAATGCAAGAGCCGCCTAGAATTATGTTGTGGTGGAGGATTTTTCACAAACCCCTTGCGTGAAGTCTGGTTTGGAGGTCCTCAAGAGCTTCCCTTCATAGAGAAAGGCTTTATTTTCCACTTTGGTATCTGTTGAGACCTTTAATTTAGGAATGACCATGCTTGATACGAGTGACTTGAAAACTTGTCTCCCTTACCACGTTGTGTTTTAGATAGTAGTGGCTGAACCCACAAAATCTTTTACTCGAAATATTTTTTGCATGGTGGTTGATGAGGGTGCCTCGACATGCATAATGTCGTTGGTGTGTTGGAATGCCATTGGCCAACCTATTTTGTATCCATCACCTACTCTGCTTATGGGTTTCGATAGTCATTCTTTTAGACCACATGGAATCATTCCTTCTTTCCCCGTGCAGTTAGGATGAAAGACCATGTGCATAGGAGTTGAAGTGGTCGATGTGCCTCTCGACTACAACCTATTGTTAGGAAGGAGTTGGACCTATTCTATTCATGCAGTGGTTGCCACAATTTTTTGGGTCTTGTTGTTTCCACACGAGGGCCAAATCGTAACCATTGACCAATTGTCCTTCTCCCAACCTGACCCTTCATCGGGGGCATCCACGGTCCTGATGATTGATAACCCTCAGCCCGATGTCGTCAATCTGGGGGTTTGTTTGTGCCCACCTTTGATAGGTACTTTCAATTACCTTCCTCCTTCTGGCGATGTCAAGATGATATCGGTTGCCCCCGACTAGCCTAAGGCTAAAATATTTCAAGTGTCATCATTCTGTAAAACTTACTTTAATGATCCGTGGAATCTTCCTTCCCCATCGAATTTGATGGAATGGATAGGGAATTATGGCATGTCCATTGTAATGTCTCTGTCCCCACAGAGCCTTATAAAACATAGGTTAAAAATAGAGAGTAGATAAAAAAAAAAATGTACAATTTAATCTTCAGCATTTAACCATAACTTATTCAGCATAAATTAAATTTATGAACAGCATGAAAGTAAATTTAATTAACAACCACATAACACAACAAATTCATGAAATTACATACCTCTGTTTGATGCTAATTCCCCAATCTCCAGTTGTCCTCTCTGCTACTCTTCCCGAACTTTGCCCAAAACTGAATCTTTCCTCCCTCCTAGCTAGGAATAGATCCTATTCGGCTCCCTAGCTCCAGGATTCCGTGAGGATTCCTGTCCTATGAGCCCAAAAATCCCGGCAACTTGGTGCACCCATGTAACAGTCCACCCAAATTCCAAACCAAAATAATATCACAGACAACAAAATACAGTCCCTGCTCTCAAAATGCTCCCTTTCCCCAAAATTCCATAAGTCTTCTCCAGAATGGCTCTGCCCCCTCATATCCTCCCCCATTCACCGCCTCCTACCTTCCTTTAATGCCACCCACCTTATCCCTCCATTTAATACCTTATCCCTTCATTCAATACCCTATACCTCCATTCAATACCTTATCCCTCCATTCAATGCCCTTTCCCTTCATATGTAAAGTTTTCTAACAATAAATTAAAAGTTATTAAGCCTTTAATTTGTTATCCAAACATTAAATGTGTTAATTAATCAACATATATTAAACAATAAATAAATAACATTATTAATAAATAATCTTCATTTAACTAATACACATTAGGACAGTTAATTATTTAATTAACTATACTTGTAAGCAACTATTTAACTAGGGTTGTTACATCCATGCCCTTATCTGCGACAAAATTTGTGTACTCTATTGTCTAGAAAGATTTGGCTGACCCAGATCTGACTCCCACACAAGAGTTAGATCCAGTTCTTGAGACTATTTGAGCTCAAGGTTCCCTCACCACTACCAATTCTTTAGACTTGCTCTTACCCTTTGATGAGGCGATTTTAGAGGCATTGACTGGTCTGGACAGACCCTGGGATGATCTCCATCACATATCTTATTTTCTCCTGGAGTTAAGAAGAATAGAGGCAGGTGAATTCGTGTTCATTATGACTGGAGATAAGTCTTGTCCTATGAATCCTCTGGCTATGCACGCAGTTTATGCCGAGGGTACTATGGAAAATATTGCTGAAACGATGCCTATTGACATCTCCAGAACCCCTGATATCGTGGAGAATGTCTTTGTCAGAGAAGAGTGCACCCCCAAGGAGATTCAGATCTATACAGATTTATTTACATAATTCTGTGATGTTTTTTCCTGGTCTTACAAGGAAATTCCAGGCATTGATACAAGAATTGCCGAACATGAAATAACGACTTATCATAATGCCAAACCAGTTCAACAGAAGCTTCATCTGGTGAATCCTCGGAAAGCAACATCTATTAAGGCTGAAGTAGAGAAATTGCTCAAAGTCATTTTAATCTACCCCATTCAGTTGAATCAATCGGTGTCAAATCCTATTCTGGTCAACAAAAAGCAGGGTATGATTTTCATATGTATGGAATTTTCTGATTTGAACAAGGCCTGTCCAAAGGATAATTTCCCGACCCCATTCATTGACTAGATTATCGATGAATGCGCAGGCTGTGAGGTCTTTTCTTTCATGGATGGTTTTTCGAGACACAATCAGATATAGATTAAGATGAAAGACCATCATAAAACAACTTTTATCTTTCCATGGGGTACATTTTCTTATCAGAAGATGTCATTTGTCATGAAGAATATTGGAGCCACTTTTTAGCAGGCCATGTCTTTTTCTTTCCACAACCTAAGACACATAGTCTAGGCTTATTTCGATGATTTAGCATCACGGTCTCGTAAGAGAGATTATCATCCCGTGCACCTTCGACTAATCTTTAAGAAATGTCGCTACTATCGGATTCGCTTGAATCCAAACAAGTGAAGCTTCTATGTGACATCGGTTCGTCTACTAGGTTTCATAGTTTCGAAAACATGGATCATGGTCAATCCTCTGAATGTTGAGGCGATAGTTCATTTTCCTCCCCCGTGCACAGTCCCTTAGCTTCAAAGCTTACAAGTTAAAGAGAACTTTCTTCGGCATTTTATCACAAACTATGCCGAAATCAGTAAAGGGTTCATGTGTTTACTGAATAAGGGAGTTTGTTTCTATTGGGGTGAATCCGCTCAGTGCTCTTTCAAAGTGTTGAAACATGCCCTCATGTCTACCCCTCTACTTTGGCCTCCCAATTATAATAAATATTTCTTATTGTACTTGGTCATCGCAGAGTCGACCATTGGTATGGTCTTGGTTTAAGAGGATGATCTTCTTGAAGATCATGTGATTTATTACCTGAACCAAGGCCTGGTTGGACCAGAAATCAACTACTCACATGTTGAGAAGCTAGCATTGGCAACAGTGCATGTTGTCGAGCAGTTCCATCATTATATTCTGCTTCGTAAGACCACCGACGTTGTTGTTGTGAATCTGTTCTATTATGTGTTGACACGATGTGTCATCAGCGGAAATATTAGTAGATGGATCATTATCCTCTAGGAATTTGACTTGGATTTTGTTTTCGCAAAATCCAAAGAGTCACTAGTATTTACGGAACTTATCTCGGAAATTCCAGTCAAATCAGGTGATGTTACACCCAAAGAATCACCGATTAGAGGAGATATTTTTCTTATTTCATCTTCGGACCCCTGGTATGGAGATATACTAGTATATATCCAAACTTTGAAGTGCCTAACCTATGCTTCTTGTGATGAGCGTCGACGTATACGCCATCAAACATGAAACTATCTCATACTCGATGACACTTTGTATCGTCGAGGTGTAGATTGCATCCTTCATCGATGCCTCATTCATGAAGAAGTGAAACTTGTTCTTAACGACTGCCACACTGAAGCATGTGGTGGTAATTTGTTTAGGTTGGCAACAACCCAAAGGTTTCTACAAGCCAATTACTTTTGAACGACGTTAATCAAGAATTGCATTGAATCGGTCAAGAAGTGCCACCTGTGTCAGATCTTCTCTCGGAAGATGAGGGCACACCCCTCTACCATGTTTCCTGTCATTACTGTTGGTCCCTTCACCAAGTGGCGAATTGATTTTACTTCATAAAGTGGGTCGAGGCTATGCCAACATTTAACAATGATGGTGAGACAATAACTCTCTTTATTTTCAATCAAATAATAGCAAGGTTCGACATCTCGAAGGAGATTGTCACTGACCATGGAAGTCACTTTCAGAACAAAATGATGTCTAAGTTAACATAAAATCTTGGGTTGAGGTAAGAGAATTCACCACCCTACTACCCACAAGTGAATGGTCAGGTGGAAGCTGTGAATAAGTCCCTCAAGACTATTCTACACCGAATGATCAATTCTGCCAAGTCTAATTGGCATTTGATGTTGTACTCGACATTGTCAGCCTACCAAACATCTATAACTACTGCCACCAATTTCTCACCTTTTCAACTCGTTTACGGGCTGGATGCAGTCTTTCCAATAGAGTGCTAGATCCCATCTCTAAATTTGGTAGTAGAATTATTGCCAGACACTTCACCGCTTGAGGAACACTTGTTATATCTCGAGCAGCTCGATGAGAAATGTCGTGATGCATCCTTGGCTAATGAGGCTCATAATAAATGAGTTAAGTGTCAGTATGATTGGTCTGTTCATCCTCGGATTTTCTCCGAAGGCAACCTTGTCTTGGTCTACGACCAAGATAAGGATCCCCTAAGGGTAGGCAAGTTCAAACCCATGTGATTCAGACCTTTCATAGTGAAGGATGTATTAAAGAAGGGTGCTTATCATATGGTTGACTTTGAGGGAAATGCTTTGGCAGAGCCTAAAAATGGGCTCTACCTCAAGAAGTATTACTTGTAGTTTGGTCACCTTGGGTGACTTCTTGCACATATGTATAGTTCTTATACAGTTAGTTTTTGTCTTCTTTTTTTTATGGACGTGTCGTTATTTATGTCATCTTTTTCACTGTGGTAGATGTCAAGTGAATTAGAGGTGCTTGTTCGGTTTATGGATGATGCTAGTTGACACACTTGGAAGCTTTCTTCTGCAACTTCGGTGATTTTCACACCTCAAGGCTAGTTTCCATCTTCTGGAGGTATCTGTTTAGGTGACGCCACAAACAATGTCACCGAGTACAACGCAATAATAGAGTTGCTTCATGACACTTTGTCACATTGTATCTCTCACCTCTAGGTCTACTTATATGCATAGTTGGTTGTGTGCCAGTTAAATGGGGTTTATCGTGTTTATTATCCTACTCTTCACCGATGATTCCTTAGGGTACGTCTCTTAGAACGTTTCTTTGATTACATTACGTATATCTATGTTCCTAGGAGACTAAATCAAATGACAGATACTCTAGCTAATCAAGTATTACTTTGGAATATTGTACACACATAAAAAGAAGCACACACATACACATGTACATACATTTGTAAAAATGTGATCCATAAGACATAAAAGATGTAAATACACACACACACACACACACACACACACATATATATATATATATCAAAAGTATTAGAGTACATAGGTGAGCATGAACACCTCAAACAATACATATCTAGTATACATCACAGGGCTTATGCCCTCAAAAGTATACAAAAGCAGTGCCCTCGACACGTAAGTAGTCCATCCTAGCTAAGCACGGGGTCTGTTGGCCTTTCCATAGTGAAAAATGGAATTCACCAAATGCCGAAAGATTTGGACCCAAGTCCGTGGCACCCCAACTACGTGAGGCTGCATCGATGGAGGAAGATCCTCGATCTCGGCCATGGGAACTGCACCAGTAAGCACAGTGAGGTTCTTCTCCACTCATCTCAAAACTCTCTCAGCCTCTCCGGCTGGAGGTCCCCCTGTTGTTGTTGTTGGTGGTCTGGATGTTGTGGCCGATACTACCTCTAGTCGAGGACATTGCCTATTCCTTGAGAAGTCTGTTGGATGCATTGGTCCCACATCTGTACATAATAGATACATATTTTTCAGATACTCTGATTCACATAAAAAATGATATATATTAAAAAGAAACTAAANAAAAAAAAAAAAACATACATATCTCTCCTCTCTCCTCTCGAGGAGGTACGGACATGTCTAGATCCCTAGAAAAGTTGAGTCCAATAGAGGGGTAGTCCTCTATCACTAGAATCTGTCCTGCCCACCAGTCGAAAAATGTGTCGTCGAAGGCCTCTATGGTCCTTCCTCCCCCTTGTCGTGGAAACAATGTTTCCCATCTACTCACTGTTGGGAAGGAGGCCACATGCCCCTACACTATCTCTTGTGGACTAAGGCTGGGTACCCTCTTAATGAAGAATGAACATAAAATGGTACCAAACCCGAATTTCATGTTACTCCGCCCTCGACACTCTATGAGCTACCTCTTCATGCAATCAAACATGGTTGTGATCCATTCGAATATTCATGCATTTAAGCATGACATCGCACAATACATGTGTGCCCGGGAGGCCTGATGTAAAGCCATGGATCCAGTGATCTGCAAAATAAGTAAAACTACCACCTTGAGTGATAGGTTGGTAATCTTGTGGATTGACACTTGAGAACCTACTTTCTCAGTGTCGGCCTCACAATGCATGCCGATCAACTCGGTGATGTTGTAGGGCCCAGGGGGAAATGAGTGAAATTTGACTGGTTCCCCTCTCCATGAGAGGCCAATTAGAAAGTATATGTCCTAATCGTTGGAGTCAACGACTTCCCCTCAAGCATAAACACCTCAGCGTTGGGGTGTCAATAATCCACCAAGGCATTCAACATCCTAGGTTGTGCCCTCGTGAATGGACACCGAAAGAACTTCCATAACCTACATTGTTTCAATGTGGCCATAGAAACAGGGTCCTCATCAATCAAGATATCAATATCCTCATGATCCCTCTCTCTCCAGTGGACATACATCCTGTCACATGACAATTTCAAGGGGAGAGTTAGCTCTTACATTTTCATTTTTCTATGTTATTGAGGGTGTAAGCGGGTTGTCTTGGACATAGTCACGTATGCACGTGGGAAGGTTATCTTTTGCCCGTGGGCATACATGTGTTGTCCTCAGATAGCCCATGTACACGTAGGTTCGCCCTTTTTTAGGAGGATGCGCCCTCCCCAAAACTAAAAGAAATGCATAAACAAGGTATGGAAATGCAAGAGGGATGAATTTGTACTTACTTGGTCCCAGCGGAAGTTCGTTTTGTCCTCTGAAGCTCCCAAAATAAACTCTTTTAGAAAATGGGTATTTTTCTCTTTTTGGTTAATTCTCAATTTTCAATGGTGAAAATGAGCTGTCAACTTCTATTTATAGACTTTTTTGGCCTTTTTTGCCACTTTTTCGAACCCTTTTTGTTATTTTTTCTAGCTTGAAAATCATTTAATGTGGTTCTTGAGTTTCTCACTGGATGTCATGATGCACTTCACTTTTTGTTTGGAAAATGTTTTGGGAGATGGGTCACTTTTAAAGGTCCTTTGGTAAAAGTCGTTTTTCCAACTTTTTGCATATAAGTTAAGACTCCACCTCCACTTTCTGCATCTCGTTGTCTTTTCCTCTTTTCCATAGGATCAATCCCACCAAAATGTGACAAAGAACCATCATTTATACTTTAGAAGTGTCGTAATTTAGTGGTAGAGACTACCTCTACATGGATGCCCTACTTATTCCTTATTGTATTTTGGCGTCCATGTTGTCATTAATGAATTTAGGCTCGGGAGTCCTTTTTATTTCTGTCATGATTACAAGATTGAGCCTCATACGTCTGATTTTTCATCACTCTTGGCCTCACACTTGGGACTCCCAAAAATGAGTCTTCTTTTAATCCCTTTTCAGACTCTCTAAATATGAAAATATTGCCGAGCGATCTTGTTGTCCTTCACGCTTGCCAAAATAAAATTTGAAGGCGCGTATTTTCGATGGTAGTTTACCCCGTTTTCGGTTCGGGCAGTCAATTTTACGAACAAAGGTATACTCTAGGAACTTCAGTTCGCTAGAAGAGTATTCTCATGTATAATTTTAACCCTTTTTCGGGCCTGGGGGACTAAATTTACGAAAAAGGAACCCCCACGGAGTCCATAGTTAATCTCTTTTCATAGTCCGTAAAATTGAAACGATTGTCGAGTGAACTTGTTCCTTCACACTCATTAATTTGTCTAGAAGAACATCCCTTATGGAGTCCATAGTTAATCTCTTTTCAGACTCCTTAAAATTGAAAATATCGTCGAGTGACCTTGTTCCTCCACACTCGTTAATTGGTCCAGAAGAACATACTACATAGAGTCTATAGTTAATCTCTTTTCAGACTCCTTAACATTGAGAAGATTTCCAAGTGATCTTGTCGATGTCACACTCATTAAAATGGTTTTGAATAGACGTCTTTTCAGTGCTAGTTTACCCTCTTTTCGAACTGACTAGACTATTTTTGAAAAAATGTACCCCAGTGGAGTCTTCTTTTACGTTTTTTTAGACTCTCTAAACGTGAAAAAACCATTGCACCTACCTTATTTGGGCTCGTGAAAAACACATTGAAGGGGGTTTCATCGTGTCCTACTAATATCATTTTCATCTCTGCGTCTTTAGCCTAATTCTGGCTCCATGTTTCTCTCAACTAAACCTTTGAAGAATGCCTTATACGCAAGCCTTGTAGCATTTTGCCTATGTGACCTGACACCTTGACCCACAGAGGAATTTTCCCTGAGTGTCCTTTTCCTTCACATGTCTCCTTTCTATGAGCATTAGTATGTTCCTTGCACTTGGAACTAGTATGCTTGTGACACTCGTTCCTCCTTTGTAACATAGCATTCTTTTATTAATTTTCAAGCACTTTAAAAATATTGAAAAAGACAAAAAAATAAAAAATACCCGAAAAAGAGGACGAGAAATATATTTTATTTTTATGGTAGCACAATGAGTTGCCCTTGGAAAAAGCACATCCTTCCATTTTTTCGTCAATCTTTGGGATCTAATATGACCTTATGAAGTTGTTCTCTCTACATAGAGTTGTGTCCTCCTTCGTTTGGTTATTCTTTCAAACATATGGAG
This sequence comes from Picea sitchensis, assembly GCA_010110895.2. Taxonomy (NCBI): domain Eukaryota; kingdom Viridiplantae; phylum Streptophyta; class Pinopsida; order Pinales; family Pinaceae; genus Picea; species Picea sitchensis. The sequence continues at coordinate 4,644 of SNQJ01S0044593.1, read as the reverse complement.
AGTTTTCATTGCCTCCTGCATCGTGAAATTATGTCAATGTCATGTTGCCTAAGTATGATCATTTGTTGTTTTATTTTCCAAGGAAAGTTTTACCCAACCTGAGTTGGTGTTTTTGTAGTTTGTCTCTTGACCTCATGTCCGACCATCCTAAAAGTCCAATCAAGTCCTTGTTTGAAATCAATGAAGTTCTCTACCTGGTCACCAAGATCCTCTTGTCTGTTCCCGACTAGTCGTCAAAGATATATGGGTAGTGAAGTCATACACTCACATTACACTCCTACCCGAGTTTGAATATCTTGAAGTTGTTGCTCGATCTTTGAAGGCCTCATCTCTAGCCATAATGCATCACTTTATTCTTGAAGATGGATATTATACATGTATATCTTTGATTTTGAGATGTATATATGTTGTGTATTTCTTGCGTCTACACTTTATATAGTTATATGACATGAATCTGTTGTGTATTTTATTGGCAGCCATGATTTATTTCATCCTGAGAATGGGTATGCCTGCCTCAGAGAGACAATTGTTATTTTTTGCAGATGGCACCTCCCAAACTCTGGTCCTGGGATCACTCGCTTCGTACACTGGTGAAGATTTGTAATGTATTTCGGCCATCAGATGCTCTTCTGATCTCACACATTAGGGGGAATTTGTTATAACCCTAAATTTCTCCATACATGCATACCTAGCATTTGGCCCTCTTACTTGCTATTTTTTCCAGGCCATCATTGAGTATCTCTTCTTAAAAACACTATTTTTGAAGATGTACAGGCCCTTCACCACTAATTCCCACATACACATGCCTGCTGCACCACTACAACCCACGTACGTACACTAGCTGCACCATTACAACCCGTGTATACTTGAACAAATCCAATTCTCGATCTACATAGCTCAGATTTTGAACTTGAAAGGTTAGTATGTTATTTTTTATTGATGTACTTGTTGGAGCCACCCTTGTTTTCTTTTTAGTCTATCACAATTTTCATTTTGATACTTGAAATCTAGAGATGGTTTTATTTTTCCCTCCGAGATTTTGAGACCTCTGAAACCTTGTCACGCGAGCCGCGACGATTTTTTTTTTACTCTCAAAGCAAGTCCTACATTTCGTAAGAATGTTCCCTCTCTTTTCTCTACTTCGGGATCTCGCAGATCGGATACTATAATTCTTGAATTCACACCTCCCGAGTCACAAAGTGGCGAAGTTGTTTTAAATTTTCACTCAAAGCGGTAACCAGGGTAAAATATTTCAACTCATGATTAGACGTCGTCGGGGTTTCGTGCCTCGGCGTTCGCCAAACCAAATTTTTTATTTTTATAGCCTCGAGAGCCGAGGACACGAGGTCTTGTCTAGATAACCCAGGTCAAGGATTAAAGGCAAAAAGCTAACCATGGTAAAAGTTGTTCTCGGCATTTCGCCACTCGACACTATCTTTTTCAAAAGTTACAGCTTCTAAACCCCGACCCACGAAGTCACGATGTAATCATAACATGATTAATTAATCACTTAATCCAAGATTATCATCCCCTTAATTAAACCTTGTTATCGCGATCTCGCGACTTGACATATAAATCCCCCAGAAACTTATCCTCGAAGTTTCGAGTTGCGATATGGCGAATAAAATGATTACAAATTTAATTATGCCCTTAACCACGATTACCTTTAATTAAACCAAAATCGATCTTCGCAGTCTCGAGAGTTAGAGAATCAAAATGTTAAAGAAAATTTCCTGATATAGCGAATAGCGAGATATTAATTACCGTTGGCGAGATTGTGGTAATTAAGTTGAATCAAGACACATCCCTCATTTCGATGCTTGCACAATTCTCGAGGAAGCCTTTTCACCCCATACGCCAACTGAATTTTAAAACGCCAAAATTTATGACATTAATGGGGAAATAGGGTAAATCTATGTGTAAGATCGTATTTTTATGGCATAAATTTATTTCTAAATTTGAATTGACAGGTTTGTTTTGAAAGGTACCGAGTTTTTCAAATATATGTAAGAGTTGCAATTCATTGTAACAAATGCATTTTCATAGCACGCAGAGCTCATCACTTTTGAGTAAACTAACTTATGTATGTATATGCAGTTCTATCGCAGAAGAGATAAGACACAGGCTTCAGCCATGGCTCCGCGGAAAGCAGCGAAGGCGAATGTTGAGGTTGCAGGACAAGGCTCGGACAATGTCTCCGATACTTCGCCCCGAAGTGTCGACTCGGTTCCTAACTGGTCATTTGTTTCAGACATTTTGCAATCAGAATTGGTAGATTATTCCGATGACTCCAACGACAATGAAAAAGATGATCTAAACACCAAGTACAAAATAGTCGTCCAATCCAGAATGCACAGAGTAGCAGCCCGGCCATGGTTGCTTCCATATTATGACATGGTCCGATGGGAATTGGATCAGGTGTACATACCGCCTAGGACTATCATGAATGAATAGAGAGTCACTATAGGGACTTTTAGACCGGAGCATCTGCAAACCATGTATAAGCTACCTACGACATCCGAATACACATATGGCACTGAGTTCCTGGAGGAATTCAACGAGAAGGAGTGCACACAGTATGATAAAACCATGTCCGGTTTGATAAAGGATTGGGTTTCATGCATCGCGAAGTTCAGAGATAATGACCAAGACGTTTATTCAATCGCTTCGTTGGAACCATAGTATAAATATGTGGCCATGATGACATGCCGGTTGTATGGGAGAGAGGACACATCGCATTTTTACCTTGCGTGGGTGCCTCTAACGTTTCGGGCTGCAGAAGTTTGTTCTTTTGATTGGGCAAAGATACTTTCGGATAGCTTGGCTAAATGAGTCACAGAGTATCGGGAGCAGAAGGAAAATGGGAGGCCATCCTCATTCTTCATGTCCGCATATATTATGGATGCAATTTTTTCTATGACACCATTTCCATTAATGAGCTGGGGTTGGACTTCGGTCGAAGACAAACCCATACATGTATACCATGAAAAGCTATGGGAAAACAAAGCAGAAAAGTTCGCATATGAAAAGTTCGCATGTATACCTAGAATAAGCCTTTAATTCTATAGACGACGAGCTGCTGGGCATTGACAGAAGAGGAAATGCCGAAGCGTTGATGCAAATGAATGTGGAATATATCTCACTTGATCTAAAAGATAAGGAAGAAAAAGATTCAGTTGATATCTCTCAGATGAATATGGTGGACATATTCCAAGTTGATAAGTACCTGATCAAGCCCAACGCGCAACTAAGTGCCCTCGACATCGTCGACTCACAAATGGAAGACAAGTTGCAGCAGTTAGCCAGAGAATGTTACTTCGTCGAGGCCAGTTGTCAAGCAGAGCCATCTCGGCTCATATCCCAGCTAGTGGAAATATGTATCACCTGCATCGAGTCCGCGTGACGACAAACACCTGGCACCAAGTGAAGACAGAGTAGGCGAAATGGAGCGATTGCTCTCTTCTTGAAATTTTGCGACTATTGAGATTCTACCTTCTTTGTAAAAATTGTATAAATATATTCCAGAAAGAAATAAACAGGCATGGACCTTTTTGAGTCATTTGTAATAGAGTTTTTACATTGAAAGTTAATACAAGCAGATCTGCAGATTCTCGATTCCGTCACTACTGTACTACAAGTTTGCTTCCTTGTATCTCAATTTTCCATTTCATTTCATATTCTTAACTAATGTGCTTCGTTATACTTTAGTACAACCACTACTATAACGAATGAATTTTGGTTTTCTGTAATTGTTTATTGTCTTTCCTCTGCACCAGCTATCAGCGGGTGTAAGACCAATCTGCATTTTCATAATTCTACATATATTCTATGCTATGTCGATTGTTTCCTTACTATTTTCCTCTTCTTTTTATATGTCATATTTCCCTTTGAACAGGAGCCTTACGTTATATACAGCTGAATGTTTTTCCCCCACTTCACACCTTTTATTAAAATATAATACAGTTACGGAAAAGAGCCTTAGATTTGCATTCATATTTTATCTCTACAATCGTAAATTCTCTTTATTGCGACCCAACTGAGACAACACTTAATCGCTTTTAAAGTCTTTCCTACCTTTACTATTCCCCCATGACAGTTCCTGTACCAACTCAACCTAACGTTGAACCTGGACTATCGAATCAAATGCACATTGCCTCAAATCTCTTCGAGATCACTCTTAAAACGACAACTAACTGGACCGAACTTGAACAATCATGGACAACCATTGAACGAGACATAACTACTCAGGAACAGTTAGAAGCTAGACAGTGCCAACGTAGAAATCTACCCTAGTTTCCTTCACCAAAGGCTTACGCTTCCCTCTTCTACACCTATTACCCCCTTTCGGATGCCTTGACATTGTACTTTTAAGCCTTAAGTACAGACTCAGGAGCAACATCTTTATGGCATCGTTGTCGGGGAACGAAGTTATGAAATCTTTTCCCTGGGAAAACGACAATTATTTTTCATTGAAAGTGTTACCCTTTGATAGTGAACAGAGAGTATGTTGGAAGATTGGTTGTTGTCATTGATGTCAACCCTAGTCATGGGTTTTGGACCGCAAGATTGATGAAGGTATTTGGACATGAAGGAAAATGCACATGCAGATACAACATCCATGGATGGATAGTATACATCATGTTG
>SNQJ01S0044592.1:44714-58340 GCA_010110895.2 Picea sitchensis | reverse complement strand
CGAACACCCATGGAATCATTCGATCAGAGGTCAATGATGTAAACCTACTGTCGAATGTGAGGAGGCCTGCCATTGAGGCATGCAGGTCCCAAAGTACTAACTGGTTTCTAAGCTTGATTCCCGGATAATGTGTTGAAGTCGACAGGAATAGACTCATCGAGGGAGGGCCTTAATGTATCCCCCATCAACGACACGAAATGGACATAGAGATGTAATTTGGAAGATTAAAATAACATGGACTGACACAGGTTTTGATGCAAGATATTTGGGATGGTTGACTCTCGAGGTGGATACTTTCCTTGAACACTAGGGCACAACAGCAGAACATGACGTGGACCGATACTTATGCAATGGATGCGGTGACTTGCATCGGGTGACCCAAAGGAGTGAAAGGAACTCAAAGGATTGGCTCAGTGCAGAGGTTCAGTGGATTATGATATATGAAAATGACAAAGTGCCATGTTCAAGGGCGTCTCTAAGAAGTGTTGGATGATGTTCTCAAGAGACTGCTTGGCTTGCTCCTTTCAATTTTTCCCCCATCCAGATGGACGAGTACCTCTTTTTTGATTTAATGAGATCAAGGAGGATAACACATGATTGATATAACTCACCTTCGATAAGTTCCTCTTCCTTTGTTTAACGAACCGGAAGAAGTAAGGGTTCGGTCCCATATCGGTCTATTGATGTGTGCTTTAACGAGTCCAAAGATAGAAAACTCGAAGGTTTTTCGGGATTATAGAGTTTGGAAAAACACTTAAAAGAGAACTCTCTCAGTTCGTTTTTCGTACAGTAGTCCAACGAGACCGAAAAAGGGTTAAACTATCGCTCGAAAGACGCCCTTTCTGACCTTTTAACGAGTGTGAAAGGAAGCAAGGTCACTCGACAATCTTTTCATATTTAGAGAGTCTGAAAAGGGTTTAAAGGAGACTCTAGGGGGATTCCTTTTTCGTGTGTTCGTATCCGTACGGGTCCGAAAAAGAGATAAAAGTTTACCTGGTTACGTTCTCATATTATCGAGCTCGAGAACGAACTAAGATTGTGCTCATAAGTGTGACAAGGTGAATAATCCATCAGGACTGCCAGGAAACCTGTGATGCCAAAACTACAAACCAGGGTTTAGTGAAGCCATTATATCATTAGAGAAACCCAAAAATGACTATATCTTGTGAAAAATGAAAATTTATAAATAACAATTGATTGAAATTTCATTTACCATTTCATTTTGCGCAAGGATTTTTGAGTAGTGGAGAATCTCATTTTGAAGCAGATCTTGTTTTGCTCGTTGCTGGAGCTACGGTTCACCGTTTTGCTTGTCGTTCGGACCAGGTAGGTGTCCATCTCTTGCTCTTTCAAACACATGATTTCACATTCATTTTAATAGCATCATTTAATTAAAACGCGAAGCCCTAAGTTGCCCCAATTAGAACCAAATCGGCCTCTTTGAAAATCAATGGGAAAACGGGATTCTTTATGAAAAAACATTCTAGGAAAAGATGGCTAAGATGCCAACGCCCTAGTAGTCAATTAAATAGGTCGTTTTTGGTAAAAGAGCCCACAAAAATCTTCCCAAGTGCCCACACAGCCCCCAAAGTCGTTTTGAATTTTTAAAACGTTTTTATTATTGTTTGTTGAATGTTAAATGCTTAAGAGAGGGCGTGGTGGTTATAAAGAGTGTGGGGTTACTTTTAAATGATGTGGGCATCTTATTTCACGTTTTAAATTGCTTTTGAAAATTGCCGAAATTGCCAAAATGTGGAAATAATGAGTTTCTTTATTTCTCTTTGTTTTGTAGGTAACTTTGGCAATCATGATTGAATGGAAGGAAAGAGAACATGAGATGGATGACTTAGCTACCTTGTGGATTCCTCGTACACAGGCCGCCTTGCGAGCTTGTAGTTTGCTCAAATTCTTCAAGTTGCAAAAGATGAAGACAAAGATTTTATTGCTCGAACATATGATTGGCCTATGGGATGTTGCAGAACAAGGATTCCGGATTGGCACGCAGCTTTTAACCATTGAGTTAGAAGATGTATATTTTCTGACTGGCCTCCCGAAAAGAGGGGTCCCCATATATTTTACTGGGTAGAGGGCATTACTCGAGCAAGTGGACGTGTATCTGGCACGTCATTGTATCCCGGGAGCAAGACTGGTAGGGGGTAGAATCCCTATCAAAGATATTCGAGAGTTGCCTCTCCGGTCTATATTGTTTTCTATCACGAGCGTGACCGGCAGTACGAGCACACATCTGGCATCAAGATCGCAGGTGGCTTACGGTGTTCAGTTTTTGGAACCAACACTGTTAAACTGGAGTGCAGGGTTCCTTCGAAACGTGAAGGAACAGATTTCACGGTGCAGGAATGGACAGAAGCAGTTCGATTACGGCTCATTTTTGGTCTCATTTTTTCTAGAGCGCATCCCCCAGATGCAGCCTCAGATAGCACTGGCGGTGCGAACAGTGGATGAATCGAGGATGGAGAGGTGGACTAGTCTATCTCCAAGGCTAGTATCGGAGTCAGAGTTCCATTTCACTGGCGATTTCTTTGCCTGGCTGAGACGGAAGTACCTTTGGATAGAGGACTTCCCTTATGCTGAGGTAGATTTCTGCGGGAGCATGGACTTGATTTTGCCCGCGGGGGAAGACTGGGATGTGTCAGGTAAGAGATTGAGCCATACCTTGTCTAGTTTTTGTTTTTTTTGAGTTTTTAATGTATATATAATTTTTTTTGGGTATGTAAAAGAGTTTTAATAGATGTATTGTTTCCAACATGCAGACAAGGGAGCAGTGCGCCCGGTTGATATACCGGTACCAGGACGTCGCGGAGGCGTCCCGGTCGCAGCAAATCCGGCGGTACCAGCAGTAGGTCTCCGAGAGGTTGAGAGGAACCTCCAAGGCCTTACGATGGGTATCCCTCCTCTGCGAAGGGGGGAAGTGCCTTTACATCTGCAAAGGCACACTGTGGGAGTACCAGAGAATATCAATTCTCTATTGAGGCGTGTAGTGCGTGCGGTGATGTGTTACTCGTAGCACAATGTAGTGCGGGGAGATTAGAGTCTCTCCCATGATCATATTTTGTATGCCTTGTCAGGCGACGTTGTATGGGTGGAAAGACCCAATATTTTGCTCTTCTACATGCTTTTTGATGTAATACAAACATTTCAGTCATGCCATATACATATATATATATATATATATATATACAGTTTCGATTTTTGCAATGCCAATGATTTGTACATGATGATGTCTGTGATGTGTTTTAATTTACATGTAATGTACAGTTTTGCTTTCCTTAAATCTTATATGTGGGCAAGATACCGATCCATGATATAATTAGCTAGTGAATCCGAAACACTATTAAGTTCTCTTGGAATGTGTCTATATTCAATGTAATCGAACATTCGTTCAAGACGACGAACTTGTAAGTGTAGACGTAGCAGGATATGACTACAGATAGCATAAATACGGTTGAGTTGATAAACCACGAGTTGGGAGTCTAAGTAAATAATGATACGGGAGATACCTAGGGAGGAGGCTTGGGTCAACAGTTCGATGACAGTGTGATATTCTGCCATATTGTTGGTTGTTGGTCCTGAGCAGATACCTCCTGAACTCACCACCTCGTCAAACTAGTAAGTAACCCATGTTGCCGAAGCAATGTTTCGGGTATGTCGGCTAGCGCCATCTGCGAACCCAAAAAAGATAGGAAAGGAAGACATCATCTGCACATGAAAACACAGGCACAGTCATGAGTGGCAATGATAAAGACTCGAGCACGTGAAAGAAATAGACACACCAAACTAAAATACAGTAATGTACAAAGTACAGATTCTAGGTGATCTAGGCATAGTACTTTTTAAGGTAAAGCCCGTTTCGGGGCTCTCCCAGGGAAATTCCATCATGATCTACTAGTTCATAAGCACCTCTGTGTAGAACACGCTTCATGATGTAAGGACCGTGCCACATAGGTTCTAACTTTCCTGTCCCTAATTTTTCGTGAGCTTGGTCGTAAATGAGGACTAAGTCTCCTTCTGTGAAAGTCCGAGGGTGGACGGATTTGTCATATTGACTCTTAATTCGTTTCTGATGTGCCTCATTGGCGAGAGCAGCATCGCGACGTGTTTCGTCCAACTTGGATAGATACAAGAATCGTTCTTCTTCAGCAGAAGTATGGGGCAGGAGTTCTACTTTCAATTTTAGTGATGGAATCTCACACTCGATTGGTAGGACGGCTTCAATTCCATAGACCAACTGGAAAGGAGTGAATCTAGTTGAGGTTTTCACAGAAGTGCGATAGGCCCAAAGAGCGGAGAACAGTTGTAAATGCCACGATGTCTTGTTTTCCCCTACCATGCGTTGGATCATGGTTTTCAGGACCTTGTTGATAGCTTCAACTTGTCCGTTCGCTTGAGGGTAGTAAGGGGATGAGTTTTCATGGCAGAAACCCAATTTGACATGTAACTCGCTCATCATCTGGTTTTTGAAGTGTGCACCATGATTAGTGACAATGGCACGTGGTACTCCAAAACGAGTTATGATATGGTTGAAAAGGAACAGAGTTGCAGTACGACCATCGTTCAGGAAGGTAGGCATAGCCTCACCCCATTTGGTGAAGTAGTTGACGGTGACGATGATGTAACCGTGCCCCCCGGCTGAGGTAGGCTTACACTGCATGAAATCGATGCCCCATTTAGCAAAGGGGCCGATGGCGATAATAGGGTGCAGCGCGGTAGGGTGGGTGTGTGCCTTCTTGTTGAAGATTTGGTAGGGTGGGCATTTTTTGATGGCCTCGATGCAATCTTTGAATATGGAGGGCCAAAAGTAGCCGGCACGTAAGGTTTTTTGGGCTGTGGCCATTCCGGAGAGGTGACCGCCACAGGTGCCAAGGTGACTATCGTTCAACACGTGTTCATCCTCCTCGTGAATCAGACATCGCTGAAGGATGGTGTCAATACCACGGCGATACAAAGTGTCGCCGAGGATGAGATAACGACGAGAGTGGTGACAAATGCGTCAACGCTCTTCGCGAGAGATGTTGGGATGAAAACGTTGGGTTTGAAGGTAGAGGAGAATGTCTCCATACCAAGGATCAGAGGTGCTGATGAGGAAGAGAGATTCATCGGGAAGAGAATCTCTAGGTTCAATGTTTTCATCGGCACGGGGGAGAGCACAGATGAGCTCTGTAAACACTAGGGATTTTTTGGCTTTGGCCTTCGTAAACTCAAGATCGAATTCTTGAAGAATAACGATCCATTTTGAATATTTGCCCCCAAGTACTTGACGTGTCAAGATGTGGTACATAGGGTTGGAGTCTGCGATTACCGTGGTGGTGCGTAATAAGATGTAGTGGCGGAACTTTTGGACAGTAATGACGGCTGCCAAAGCCAGTTTCTCAACATGCGAATATCTGAGTTCGGGTCCAGATAAACTCTTGCTCGGATAATAAATCACATGTTCTTTGTCGTTGGGGTCTTCTTGGACTAACACCATCGCAATGGTGGAAGTGGAAGTGGCCAAGTAAAGGATATAATCCTTTGTATATTCGGGGGGGTGTAGCAAAGGTGCATGGGTCAAAGCGTGCTTGAGAGCATCGAATGATCGTTGAGCAGCGTCATCCCAGATGAAAGGGACGTTCTTTTGCAGTAACCACATAAATCCTTTAGTGATCTCGGCATAGTTGCAAATGAAACAGCGAAGAAAGTTTGCTTTGCCTTGCAAACTCTGGAGTTGGGTTAAATTGGTAGGTGGGGGTAAGGCTAGGATGGCCTTGATTTTTAAGGGATCCACCCTAATCCCATCTTTGGAGATAATGAAACCGAGGAGTCGACCGGATTAGACAACGAAAATGCATTTGTGTGGGTTCAGACGAATACGATAGAATCAACATCAAAGAAAAATTGCCCACAAGTGATCGATGTGATCGGATCGATTGGATGAATGGGCGGGTAAATCGTCGAGGTAAGGTTCCGTGATATGCTTGATGTCGTGGAAAGTGTACGACATGGCTCGCTGGAAAGTAGCACCAGCATTTTTAAGGCCAAAAGGTTGCTTTCGGTAGGCGAAATTACCCCAAGGGAAGATGAAGGTTGTCTTATGTTGATCAGTAGGTAAGATTTCAATCTAGTTATATCCAGAAAAGCCATCCATGAAGGAGAAGATTACGCTTCCTGCGTAATTGTCGATGATTTGATCGATGAAGGGCATAGGGTAGTTGTCCGTGGGACAAGCTTTGTTGAGATCTCGATAGTCAATGCAAACATGGATGGTCCCTTGTTTCTTAGCAACTGGAACAAGGTTGGATACCCATTCGGTTAAAGGGACGGGGTAGATAAAGCCAGATTTTAGAAGTTTTTCAACTTCTGCCTTTATGGCTGCGATTTTCTTGGGATGAACCGGGCGGAGATTTTGTCAAACCGGTTTCATGTCAGGGTAGGTTTTAATTTCATGTATGACGATTAAGGGGTTGATCCCTGGCATTTCCTCGTAGCTCCATGCGAAGACATCGTGGAATTCCTTGAACAAAGCGGTGTAAGAAATCACTTCGTCGGGTGTGCAATTAGCACCTAGGTTAATGTTTTCCACGACACCTTCTTTGATTGAAATGTCAATCATGATCGTAGTAGAGATGTTACCCATGTTCCCCTCAGAGAGAGTATCTTGTGTGAGGATAGGAGATTGCGGAGCATCGGTAACATCGGGAGGGAAGACAGAGCGTATGTCTTGGTGGATTTCTTCCAAAGGTGGAAGAAAAGAGGATCGATGGTGGTTATCATCCCAGGGCATATCGTCAATGCTAAGCATTTCCATAATAGATTCATCCGAGGGAAAAATTTGGGAAATGTAATCAACGACAAACGACAGGGAATCCAACCACGAGGGCACCGAGGAAGCATCAGGTGCCAATGAATGTGAAGTGTTCGAAGAGGGAGAGGCAGATTGAATAGCTACGTATGCGGCCTCGAATTCCAAAGGACTAGGCACAACCCAAGGGTTGGATGATTCCAAGGATTGATAAGGCATAGTCGAGATCATATTGACGGCGGCAATATGACGTGCGGTAAGTGGAAGTGGTGTAGGGAAGGTACCCATGAGGCTAGAATCTTTCAATAAGCCAACACCAACGCTTTCATATGTAACTGGGTGGTCTCCCAAAAAGGGAATGTTGTTGGTAGCAGGGATGCGAGCGTCGAGTGTGCAGAAATCAAGTTGATCGATGGTAACAATTTTGCCTTGATGGGGGAATTGTACAAATCGAAACACCGATGAGGTGACAGCAGTCATAGCATAGAACCAACTTCTTCCAAGTAGTAGGTTGTAATCGAGGGGAGCATCAACCACCTCGACGTCAACGGTAACAATTTTACCGCCCAACTGAACGGCTAAGGATTGTAATAATCCGTGAGGACGAAAACCTCGTCCGTCGAAGGCGCGTAACATGGTAGAGGATTTATTAAGGGCAGGTGATTTCAATCCTTTCCAACAGGCTAGAGACATGACACAGGTAGAGGCTCCCTCATCCAGGATAGTCCGGTGGATTTGTTGATTGTGAACAACAACATCGATTTGGAAAGCTAGCTAGTGGGAGAGTCGTGGTTGATGATCGTCCAGATTAAACGTGAGGTTGTTTGATGACTCAGGATCAAAAGCACCAATAGAGGCTAAGAGTGTTCTATGTTGGTTGGGGAAGTGTTGTAGAACTTCCAAGGGGGACATAGCACACGGGGCTTGGGCCAAATCTTCTACAATGTTGTAGTTTTGGGCAGCCCGTGAATTGGGATTGAAGGTAGATTTCCAGATGGTGCTCTTAGGAGGGCGTAAGATGGAGTCAAAAGAAGGTTTCTCAATCTGGAGTGGCCCAGATGGAGGGTTAACAGATGGAGTATTAACAGAGGATGGTAACGGGTCTGGTGAAGAACCGTTAGAAGTCTTTGGTTTATCAGGTTTAACTGGCGTGTCATATGTCACAGAGCGAGTGGTTAGATTAACTCTGTTAAACATGTAAATGTGGGCACTTGTCGAGGCCTCATCATGGGGTTGAGTGGAACTGCCCCCCGACGTGGGGGTTTGTGCAACCAAAGATTGCTGCTACGGAAAAGGTTGAGTGAGCACAGCGGGTTGTGAATTTCCCTTGAAAATTTTGGCCACTTCATCGCGATGTGGATAGTCTCGAGTGTAGTGATCATCACTGCAAATGAGACATGGGAATTTCGGTTTTCGTTGTGGTTGTTTTCCAGCAGCAGGAGTTTACAGTTGGGTTTTGGGTTGTTCGTTGTTATTGTTTTTCTTTGGTTTGTTTCTCGCTTTCTTCTTGCCCCCAAGTTGTTGTGAAGGGGTTGATTGGACCGCGTTCACATCAGAGACCTGAGTTTGAGGGGGGGTAGAAGAGGGTGCAGTTGAACTGGGAGCAGCCGTTGAAGCGGGTCGCTGAATTGTTCCAGTAGAATGGGTAGTAGATTGGGTTTTGACGAAGCCAATAACTCCATCCGCATGGGAAGCAGACGATGGTTTGGATGGATCATTAGTGGCATGGGTAGCATTCGGTATCAACTCGTACAGAGTACCAGATTGTGAATAGACTAAGTCTAAGTACTGAGCTCGGGCAATGGCTTCTTCCTTAGTGACTACACCACCCATGGCAATGTCACGAGCGATCTGGGGTAGCAATGATTTTGTGAACCATTCTACTAAGAATTGGTCAGGAATGACCGCTTTGATTAGCCTTCGTCGTCGTCTCCATTCATGGATATGGTCGGAGATGTGTACGGAAGTTGTCTGATGAAGGGAGGTTAATAGTTCGGTACCCGTCTCGTATCGAATGGGTAGTTGGAAGTGCATGAGGAAGGACATGGCGAGGGAGTTGAAATAGTGAAAAGATGCGCGTGGTAATTCAATATACCATTTCGCCGTGGAACCGGTAAGCGTTCGTTGGAAAAGATGCAAACGAATAGAATCATCCATGAGGGATTTGGATGAGCACCACAAATGGAAATTCATCACGTGGTTGTTTGGGTCTTCTCCAGACTTTCCATCAAATTTTGGGATATCAGAAGGAAGTTTAGCTGGAATAGCTGGCCAAACCGGAGAATGATAAATAGGATCATTCGTTAACCCAGACAAGTATGGAAGATCCAGGGTAGCTAGAAAAGGTAGTTGTCGGTTAACTTGTGGGTAATGTTGGTGTGGAAGAGGGACACCAGTGGGGCCGATTACTGGGTTATGTGGATAATTATAACTCATGGGCCCTCTCATGTGAGGTTGGGTTTGACCAAGGTACACAGTATTTGAGGTGTTTTGAGAAGCATGTGTGAGTGCAGGATAACCGGATGGGTTTTGTGGGTTATAGGGTGGGTTTGTCATTTTTCCATAAGGGGGTTGTTGCGGAGTCTGAGCATTTAGTCCTGCCGAGAACTGTGGGTTTCCTTGAAAAAGGACGTTCCATGGATTGGGTGCGGCGGACACATTTTGTCCGGGTGGTTGATGGTAGACTCTGACTTGGGGCTGCCCCCCAGCATGAGGGTGCCCCCCGAATGGAATTTGTCCTCTGATGGGAGGATGCCCTCCAGCTTGAGGTAGAGTTCCCGGGATTTGAGAACCAGACGTAAAAGACTGACCGGTACCGTCGAGCGGATTAGGACCACCAAGACCGGTCCCTTCGCGTTGTTGGATAGGTATGGAACTTCCCGGTATAACTTGGGTGGTAGTTTGGGAAGTGGTGGCAGCGGAATCATTCAGTGCCCTGAATCCAAAAGGGAGTGTAGGTCTTAGTGTTACGGGTGTGCCAATCGGAGCTTTATTAACCACCGCGTTACCGGCGGGGATAGTCAGAATGTGCGGGACCATTGTAGAATGGGTCGTCTAGAGGGGAATAGTAGACCTTGGTCCAACGGACGGTATGTTCGGACCAACAGGTGGTGTGGCTGTAAAAGTGGTGGTACCAGTAAAATGGTTCGAAGGTACGGTGTAGGAAAAAGGTGTGTCGACACCTTCCCCTATTCCATAAAGGTCTCGCACCAAGCGTGGTGGACTTTGAACAATGTCTGCGGTCCAAAAAGGGTCGTCGGCTAAAGGGTTTTGAGAAGACCCAGCCGGAATGTCAGAAGGATTGACGACAACAAATTCTCCAGTGGAATTCAGGTGGAGGATACATCGTTCATATCCCTCTGGAATGCGATAAGCTTCCGGAGATTCTGAAATGATTCAAAAATTCTCCAAAGGAGTGGGAACTTCTTCCTGGGAAGTTGTAGTATTTTGAACCTCGCTCTGTTGAGGAGATTCCTCCGTAGAATGAGGGGGTAAAGTGGTGTTTCCTTCCATGTTTTCTGTAGGAAGTCCCTGTAGCCTCCGAGAGCGGCGTGGAGGGTCGATGTTGGCAAAAAAGAGTCAGCGAAAGAGATCTATGGCCAACTACTGAAAAGAAACAGCACACGCTAAAAAAAATCTAAGAATCACAACCAAGAAAACAGGACCTTCTTTTGATGACCGTACTAGTTGGTGATGAAATCCAACGTCGCGTGATCAAGTCCAGAAGGGGCGGGGATAGGGTGGAACAGTTACAATGGTGACCTGCTTAACGGACTTACGCCTTGGTGCAAGCTTCCACGTAGTAATTGTGGATTTACCTTCCAAGGAGCCCGAGTGAGTTTGACCAATGTCTCCTCCAGGTACAGTGAGACTTCCCGTCACCGTCACCTTGTGTAAGACCTTAAAGATTATGGCCACTAAGGTTACCAACTCGCAGTCAGCCCCTGGGTGGGAACAGTCGACAGTCTGATCCGAACGTACAGGCAGGGTATCGAGCCCGAAATCAACTACAAGGCTTCCACGCAGTAATTGTGGATTCACCTCGAAGTGATCCCCATAATACAATCTGACCACCACAATCAGTTAAACCATGGAGGGTTAGTCCCCGTAGCTCACCCAAATGCGACCTCGTGCGTAACCCCTGTGTGAGAGGGGGATCCCAGGCAGACTTATACGATAATTGGATTTGACTCTCCCTATCTCAGGATGCTAATTTTTGTTTTGGAAACTTTGGAGAGTTATGCTCACAGCCTAATCCAAAGTACTAAGCCTATTCTACTATTGGTGGAGGATCCTAGAAAAGAAAAAGTTCTAAATAATTTTTAATTAACGTTGATTTTATGGTTGTTATTTACGCAAAAGGGGTGCATGGAAGTGAAACGAATGGAATTATGACTCAGTCCCAAAAATGCATCAAATATGATAAGTAGTCATTTCTTTTCGATGAACATCTATCTAAGGGAGAGAGAGAGTCCTTTTCACTAACAAGCACGAATAAGGAGTTTCCTCAAACAATTCTCAATCGAATCCTGATGTGATTCTAAAACTTTTGAGATGCCTTCTAACATGCACAATCACTCATGAAGATGCTTTTTATTGTTTGCATATGAATAAGGATCAATTCAACACAATGCTCGTCTTGCTAATTATCTTTCTATATGAATGAAAATCAAACTAGCACAAGCAAAAGTCATACAAACAATACACCCTTTCGTTGCAATCAAAACGAAAAGCAAAATAAAAGAAACAATCGAAGAGAAAACAAACTTCACACCCAAAAGAAAGAGTTGAAGAACAGTGATATTGACTAAAAAATCAAGATGAAGAGGTCTGTAGGCCTTTGATGACCTTCACCAAGGTTTTTGTTCAGTTGACAAGGAGAGAAAAACAATGCATGGGTTTCAAACTTCACTCAACAGAAAAACTCAAAGTCAATAGTGAAGAAGACTACAAAATCCAAATAGTAAGATGTTCGTTCTTCAAAAAGACAGATGTCAAGGCTGGAAGAGAAGAAGTATTGGCTCACAGGGTCACCCAGCAGGAGAGACACAGAGGAAAAACCCAGAAGGTTTACTGGCCAAAGGAGGGATGGCGCTCTGTGTAAGGATATAGGGGAGCGATGGCGCTCTGTTAACACAAGGATAGGGGCGCCAGGTTTAAAAACTCCCAAAAATGTCAAAAAATACCAAAAATTGCAATTTAAACTCGACAACTATGTTGAGTATGATGGGGTAGGGAGACAATCATCTCATGAAACTAATCAAAAGAGGAGTGAACCAGGTCTGAAACAATCAAGGGGTAGAACAAGGTCAATGAGGAGAAATCAAAACAAGAAATTTCGATTTGAGGTTATCTCCCCAGTGGAGTCGCCAGTTTCTGTTGTAGGAAAATCTCCCTACGAACAGGTAGATTGCCTCAAAGAGATTGACCCTAACTCTAAGACAAAAAATGCTTAACATGGACACTGAATTCCTTTCAAATCTATCTAAACTAACACATGAGAAGGAAGGATAACAGAAGTACCTCTTTATCGACGTTTGTCCCTACACACTCCGAGTTGCACTCCAATCTTTTGCTCCTCGCTGAGTTCTGCAGACAAACAAGATACAACCACTTCCTACTCTATTGATGTTATCTTGAAAATAGATCTATCTATCAATGATAAGTTCATGTAGCATTAAACACAAACTAGAAAGAAACAGGCCAAGCGTGTCATATTAATGAGAATAACGACAGTAGTACTTACAATCGTAGATGCGAATGTGACAGCTTCGTCAAGTCCCCTTCGTCTAACCCTTGCCTAAAAAATCCACAACCTGGATAACAGCAGCTTCACTGATCACTCTCCTTTGGCTGACTGTGTGTTTCCTATAAGATCATAGGTTTCATGCTAGCAGTTCCTCCTCCTTTCCACCATCATAGAGCCTGCTTATATAGGTTGAGAGGAGCTTAACCTCTTGAGTTATCTTTAGAACAAGTTGGGGAACTTCCTCCTCAGATCAGGGATCTCTTGATGAAACCAAGAATTCGAATACAACTACCTCCTAATCTTGAAATATCCTCCCCTTATTCTCCTCAACGGGCCAACTACTGCCTCAGATTAGGCAGTTCTCCCTTAGAAGGGGGATCAGAGCACTGGAGTGCTCCTTGAGAATCTTAAGGGAAGCGCCAGCGCTCCAAAAGGGAGTAGCGCTCCTTCAGAAGGGAAGGAGAGTGTTATAATGCTCCCTGGTGCCTTGTAGGGGAGCGCCAGTGCTCCTAAGGCTGATATAGGGGAGCGCTCCCCCTCAAAACCTTTGTTTCAGAGCTCTCTTCAGGTGTTAAGAGTTCTGTGTCTTCAGTTAACCAATTCTTCTTCTTCAAACCAAGTACATGAGATGTTTTAAGTGTCTCTTTAGTGTCGTCGGCATGGTAGTATGCTCGAACATAGTTTGTGACACTTGTGACCAACTTGCGACACTTGCGAAAGTTGTAAGGAAGATGTGACACTTACGACAATTGAGAGGAACATGCGACACTTATCCATTTGAGTAATTTTGACGTGTAACATGGAGCGTGCAAGGAGTATGAGATTGCATGCTGGTTTTCCCTTACAGTTCTGGGCAGATGTTGTAGATATTGTTGTTTACTTAATAAATAGAGGACCTTCAAGCTCTTTGGATGGTAGAATTCCAGAGGAGGAATGGACAGAAAAAAAGGTAAACTATTCTTTTTGAAAACTTTCGGTTGTGAAGCATTTGTCCATATTGATAAAGAAAATAGAACAAAGCTTGAGGCAAAATCCAAGAAGTGTACCTTTATTGGATATGGTGTTAATGATTTTGGTTATC
>SNQJ01S0044592.1:33712-44487 GCA_010110895.2 Picea sitchensis | reverse complement strand
TATTTTTGATTCTTGGGTAGTAGATTCAGGGGATTCATTTCATGTCATGCCCCATAGGAAACATTTTCTAGATTATGTTCAAGGTGATTTTGGACAGGTTCATTTGGGTGATGAAGCACCATGCAAAATTGTTGGAATGGGAAAACTAAAAATAAAGCAATGCAATGGAAACCAATGGTTGTTGAAAGAGGTAAGACATATTCCATATTTAAGGAAAAATCTAATTTCAATAGGGCAGTTGGCAAGTGAAGGTTGTGTATCCATATCTACAGATAATATGTGGAAGGTCATCAAAGGATCATTGGTGATAGCAAAGGGAGAGAAGGTAGGTACATTGTATTTATGTACTGGTAATACTGACTTTTCTATCTCTTTAGCTTCTACAAGAGTGGATACATCACTATGGAATCATAGGCTGGGAAACATGAGTGAGAAGGGTATGCAGATACTTCACAAAATAAATTTGCTTCCAGATCTTAAACAAATTGATTTGGACTTCTATGAGCATTATGTTTATGGAAAAAAAAAAGAGTCTGATTTCTTAGAGTCGGAAAAGAAAAGAAGAATGAAAGGTTAGAGCTTGTGCATATAGATGTATGGGGACCAACTCAAGTATCATCTCTTGGTGACTCTCGTTATTATGTTACTTGTATTGATGATGCAACTAGAAAAACTTGGGTTTATTGCATTCAACAAAAATATGATGTTTTTGATACTTTTAAGAAATGGAAAGCTTTAGTTGAGAATGAGACAAGAAAAAGTTTGAAGTGTATCAGATCAGATAATGGAGGTGAATATTTCAACAATGAGTTTGATGATTATTGTTCATACCATGGGATTTGTAGAGAGAAGACGGTTCCAAGAACACCACAAGAAAATGTTGTGTTGGAAAGGATGAACAAGACAATCATGGAGCGTGCAAGGAGTATGAGATTGCATGCCAGATTTCCCTTATAGTTCTGGGCAGACATTGTAGATAGTGTTGTTTACTTAATAAACAAAGGACCTTCAATCTCTTTGGATGGTAGAATTCCAGAGGAGGAATGGATAGGAAAAAAGGTAAAATATTCTTTTTGAAAACTTTTGGTTGTGAAGCATTTGTCCATATTGATAAAGAAAATAGAGAAAAGCTTGAGTCTAAATCCAAGAAGTGTACCTTTATTAGATACGGTGTTAATGATTTTGGTTATCGATTATGGGATTATGAAAAACAAAATCATTAGGAGTATAGATGTTATATTCAATGAGAAGGTCATGTACAAATATCAATTGCAGGGAAAGAACTAGGAAGAAGAAAAACAAGAATACATAGTGCTTGATGAGATCACTGAAAAAGAAATTCCAAAGTAACTTGAAAATCAAAATGTACAACAAAAGGAGCAACATGTACCTCAAACACCTGCAAGTGCTGTTAGAATATCTACCAGGTTAAGTATACCCCCTGAACGATACTCTCCTTCATTGTATTATTTATTGTTGACTGATTTTGGTGAACCAGAATGTTATGAAGAGGCAATGTAGGTAGACACCAAAAAGAAGTGGGAGCAAGGCATGAAAGAGGAAATGGATTCCTTGGAAAATAACCAAACTTGGGACTTGGTTCAGTTGCTTGTGGGAAAAAGAGCATTGCAGAATAAATGGGCTTACAAGTTGAAGGAAGAAGATGGAGGAGAAAATCTGTACAAGGCTAGACTTGTTGTAAAGGGGTTTGCACAAAAGAAAGGTATAGATTTTGATGAAATAGTTTCTCTTGTTGTTAACATGACTTCAATTAGGACTATTTTAAGTCTTTTGGAAATAAAAGATTTGCATCTTGAATAGTTATATGTAAAAATATCTTTTCTCCATGGGGATTTGGAGGAAGAAATTTATATGCAGTAGCCACAGGGGTATGAGGTCAAAGGGAAGGAGAATTTGGTATGGAGGTTGAAGAAGAGATTATATGGCCTAAAGAAAGCTCCAAGGTAGTGGTACAGGTTTATGACAGAACAGGGTTATAGTAGATGTCATTCCTATCACTGTGTTTATTTTAAAAGGCTAGAAAATGGAAGCTATATTATCTTGCTAATGTATGTAGATGACATGCTTGTTGTAGGGTCTAATATGCAGGATATAAATATGCTCAAGAAGAAATTAGCCAATTCATTTGTGATGAAGGATTTGGGCACTGCAAAGAAAATCCTTGGCATGAGAATAACAAGAGACAAAAAAAATTGCAAATTGACATTGTCTTAGGGTGAGTACATAGAGAAGGTGTTGGAGATATTTAGAATGAAAAATGAAAAACCAGTTAGTACACCTTTGGCCATCCATTTTGGATTAACTAAGGAAATGTGTCCCAATATGAAGGAGTAGATAGAATACATGTCCAGGGTCCCTTATTCATCAATAGTTGGCAGCTTGATGTATGCAATGGTTTGCACAAGACCAAATATTGCACATGTAGTGGGAGTTGTGAGCAAGTATATGAACAATCCAGGTAAAGAACATTGGGAGGCAGTAAAGTGGATTCTAAGGTATTTGAGAGGTACTTCTACTCATGCATTATGTTTTGGAGGTTCAGACACTTTTCTACAAGGATATGTTGATTCAGATATGGTAGGTGATAAAGACAGCATGATGCATCACCCCCTGCCTCAGTAGGTTCTACGCGACCTCCCGTTCTTAGGATCATTCTAAGCCTTTCCCTGAGTCAGATTGACTCTTTAATTTTCCCCATAGGGAATATCTCACACACACAAGGGTGTATCCATAAGTCCTTATGAGTTATGCCTACATGATCAAACATAGGGCGCTAACTTTACACACCTGATCAAAAACTATGATCAAACACAGGGCGCTAACTCTACACACCTGATCAACAAATATGATCAGGACTTTTACCGAAAAAGGAATTTTAGATTTCGCAACTTCGCAAATCCTGATGTAAGTTCCTTGACTCTTCAACCTCCAAAACCCAAAATGTCAATGAAGGTTGACTCCTTCAATGCACCGAACACATGCCACTTGTTTCCCACTAATTTCATCTTTTCGGGACTTGAGCGAATAACCAACAATTGTTCCTCTACCCTTATGATTCCCTGAATTCTAAAATTTCTCCTTTGACGAGATCGACGGTTGAGAGCCTAACTCGATCCAATGACTCACGTTCTTTCGGGATTTTCGCCAAACCTTGACCACTCCTTTGACTTCCGCCGCACATATCCTCTAACTGATACTTGGGACCCACCTTTCGGCATTTCTCTCTTCATGATTTTGGGAGTTGTGTTGACCATGCAACTCTACCTGTTGAGTCCCAAAACCCTGAAACCCAGTTGGGGCCCAACGGCTATTGTCCCTCAACCTTTCGAGAATTTTTCCTTTCACTCTTTGGGATTTTGCGACTTGCAAAAATCCACAACAGAGAGTTTCCTTACCTTTCAAAATTCTGATTCCCGAATTCCCGAAGCCTCACCTCCCATGTGATCTATGGCTGAGATCTTCCTTGATCCGATGGCTCTAGATATTTCATGATTTCATGAACCAGGAGTTTGAAACTCTCGATTCCAAAATCACAGCCTCCTCTACTTCATGAACCCCAAAATGCTGAAATGTTGAAATGGGCTCAACAATGATTATCCCCTGAACAAATCTTGATCCGTGTGACTGCTTCCTCCATGACCACAGCCCTCTTCAAAAGACACATCGTGTTTCATGACCTCAGGGTTTTCAACGCAAAGTGCCCCAGCTCTTTGTCATCATAATTGCCGAAATGTCGAACCCTGAAATGTTGAAATGCTGAAATTCCACTCCAAAGAGGGATCAACGGCTTCTGTTTCTTCTCATCCAACGGTCGCTACTCCTCCTGAGCTCCTAAATTCTAAAATACATTCATCCTTAACCTTCTCACAGAACTAAGAGATCCGACGGTCCATATCTATTTCTCTTCCTTGTGTGCTTTCCTATGTGCATCTAGACGTAGACTTCAACGACCCAGATCTCACCTCTCCAACTGATCTAATGGCAGTTGTGCTCTACCTTGAGCATGTCCTTCTTCCTTTCCCTTGGAATATTTCTTTCTCCAAAAGGCCTCGGCCTTTGTCTCTACTAGGAAGCCTATAAGCTTGGCTCCCACCTGTATTCTAAGAGTCATTCCTCCTCCTGAGCTTTATTTATCTAAACCTCAAAGGTTCCTTCGAAATCTGCAACCTCTTAGAGGGCCTTTGCATGAAATGGTGCTATCTCTTCTGAGATTATCTGTGGATATGACATCAAAATTTCTCTGTCCCTTCCTCTCCTTGAAGGGATGTAAGTTCTCTCTGGCAACTTCCTACTCAAACATGCTTTGCTGAGCCTGCAGGGTGTTCAGTAACCCTGTGAGTGTCTCCTCCTATGAAACTTCTATATATGGATCTAACCTCAAAGTGTCTCTATCCCTTTATCTCCTTGAAGATATGTAAGTGCCCTCTAGCAACTTTTTGCTCAAACACGCTTTGTTGAGCCTGCAGGGTGTTCAGTAACCCTGTGAGTGTCTCCTCCTGTGAAACTTCTCTTCTCTCTGAACTCAAACAAGATTTCCTTCTGTGCACACTTGCACCAACCCAATGCCCACCTGGAAGAGTTCTCCAGAATCCTCAATGACTCTGTCTTCTCACCGAACTCAAAATAGAGTTCTCCTCAATGCATCCTGTGCATTTGCTCCATGCCCTCCTGGTAGAGCCTTTACAGAATTCTCAACAATTTTTCTTCTCCTCTCTGTGCTCTCCTCTACACAGTTTCTCCTTCAAGGTGTTCAACAACCTTGAGTCTTCCTCCATGAGTCAATGACTTTAGCTAGTGCACCCTCCTAGCACGTCTTTGTTTGAAATTCCGCAGAATTCAAAAGTGCACTCTTGCACTAGTTTTCGGAGACCATAGTACTCTGTCATGAAGTCTTGCATGAAACCACAAAGAATCCAAACCTAAAATCAAAGAACTCTCAGATAGGAAAATCTATCTATCCCTAAAAATGCACATCTAACATACATCTACAACATATGATCAACACATAAAGAAATTCGTTCATGAACTCACAAACACATGAAAAACAACATGTAGGAAAAACTGCTATGATTGTATTAATATGAAATGCCTTTTTACAATGTGACCTCGGAATGAAACAGAGTCATAGCTTCCTCTCTTCTCCCTATTCTTTCTATTCTTCTCTGCCTAACTGAAAAACAAAAGAAGATCTTTTTACAAAAGGGGGCTCCTCGAGCGCTTCCCTCCATCCTCACCAACTCTCATTAATTTACATTCAATTACATTGAGTGGTTGTCTAGTCTAAATCGGATCTAGATCTCAACCTTACAACCATTTAAGGAAACCTTTATCTAAATCCTATGCACATGCATGTTTTTTTGGCTCTACCAGACTTACAACATTTAATACAATTTTCAATTTTTGAAAAATGAGAGGGTTGCATCTCTCTCTTTCCATTGAATGCACACTGGGTGTGTTGGTTGGCTGGCGCTTGATGACGTGGAGTGATGCTCCTACATCATACTCCTTATCTGGAAAAATCATGAGCTCCTTATCATGATATTCCAAGCTCTGTTGAAATCCACTTGGATCCCAAACAGTTCTCTAGAGCTGTCCATCTGCTCCACTAGTTCGTTGTTGCTACTACATCCATTGCCATGCTGCTATGGCAGGTTCTCCTCTGCTCATCTCCTCCTCACTGGCGGTTTTTTCTTCTAACCTCGACATCAGCCTTCTAATTTTATCAATCTCCTTGTCCAACTGCTCTAGTGGCTGGCTCTCTTTATGAAGTCTCCTTGGCTCCACTTATTCGTCCTTATTAGTGGGTAGATCAACTATATCTCCCATGCTAATTTATTCCTCTATGGCCTCAGCTTGCCACTCTGCTACAAAATTCAGTTCTGCAGTCTTATCATTGAGTCTCTTCTCAGCTTCCCCTTCTAATAGCTTGGCTGTTAGCTCTCTTGCTAGCATATATCCATCTTCCTCCAGCTGGTTCCCAGACTGTAATTCTCCTTCATCTTCTATTGCATGCCTCAACACTACAGTCATCATCAAATGTTCATCTCCCTAGATGAAATTTCTAAGTGATTCCTCAGAATGCTCCTCTGCTAACATATGCATGACTTTCTGCTTATGGCATTCATCGACTAGCTCTGGATGGTTTAACCAATCCTCCAACATTTCTAACTCCTTCTCCCATGGAGTGAGCATCTTAACTATGTGTTCCTCCTCTTTTCCTTGGGCAACTTCTGATATCTGTTCCTTCATCATGACAGTCTTTGATGGTTGTTGTTCCTTTTTTGTACCTGCATCACAGACACAGTTAACCTTAAAATCATTTAGCCCCATGTCATCCTTATCATATTCTTATTGCACTATACACTCATGCACAATGCTTGTATTAGCCTCTACTGGACTATTTGGCAGGAATACTCGAATTCCCCCAATCATCAAAATACTTTTCTGACCTCCCTTCTCTGTCGGTGCCTCTTGCTGATATGAACTCACCTCTGAGTTCATCTGCTCTCCCTTGCCCACTTGGCAGTATGGGATTTTTTTTTTGCCCACCTAGAAGTCTATGAGATCAATCGATCCCATCTCCATTAGCACTCCTTGATAACATGAAATCACTTTTGAGCTCTCAAGACTTTCAAATAGTCTCATCTCCTTCTCCCTACCCACTTGGCAGTTTGGGAATTTTCCGTTACCCACTTGGCATTCTATGAGATCCTCCAGCGATCTCATCTCATTCTCAACATCACTGAGATTTCTCCCAGTACCTAGTTCACAAGTGTGAACCACTCCTTCTCTATCACCGAGGCTTCTAATACGCCTCAGCCATTCCTTCAACAGTCTCCGCTGCCTTCGAGCCAATAAATATTGAACTAGCCACCTTACCCTTCTCTTTATGGGCCATTCATATACCCAATGCGGATTTGCATCCTGTTGCATCTGTAGTGCAAGCTCTTCCATTCTTTCCCTTATCTTAGTAAGCTCTTCATCCATCTGATCTTTTCTCTACTTGTGGTCTTCCCTGTGACCATGCCCATGGTCTTCAGTAGAAATATTCATCCTTTGTCTGCCCACCTGGAAAACTTATGGATCACTCTACGCTTGAGAGTATCCCCGTCTTCCTTTCACCTGCAGGATACAAGCGAATTCCCACTTTGATACCACAACTAACGCAACACCCCCTGCCTCAGTAGGTTCTGCACGACCTCCCATTCTTAGGATCATTCTAAACCTTTCCCTCAGTTAGATTGACTCTTCAATTTTCCCCATAGGGAATATCTCAAACACACAAGGGTGTATCCATAGGTCCTTATGAGTTATGCCTGCATGATCAAACACAGGGTGCTAACTCTACACACCTGATCAACAAATATGATCAAACACAAGGTGCTAACTCTACACACCTGATCAAAAAATATGATCGGGACTTTTACCGAAAAAAGGAATTTTAGATTTCGTGACATCGTGAATCCTGATGTAATTTCCTCGACTCTTCAACCTCTGAAACCAAAAATGTCAATGAAGGTTGACTCCTTCAATGCACCGAACACTTGCCACTTGTTGCCTACTAGTTTCAACCTTTTGGGACTTGAGCGAACAACCAACAATCGTTCCTCTTTCCTTATGATTCCCCGAATTTCAAAATTTCTCCTTTGACAAGATTGATAGTTGAGATCCTACCTCAATCCAATGACTCATGTTCTTTCAGGATTTTCACTAAAACTTGACCACTCATTTGACTTCCACCGCACGTATCCTCTGACTAATACTTGGGACTAACCTTTTGTCATTTCTCTCTTCATGATTTTGGGAGTTGTTTTGACCATGCAAATCTACCTCTTGAGTCCCAAAATCCGATTGGGGCCCAATGGCTATTGTTCCTCAACCTTTCAAGAATTTTTCCTTTCGCCCTTCGAGATTTCGTGACTTGCAAAAATCCACAATAGAGAATTCACTTACCTTTTGAAACTCTAATTACTGAATTCCCGAAGCCTCACCTCCCACGTGATCTATGGCTAAGATCTTCCTTGATCCGATGGCTCTAGATATTAAAGGATTTCACGAACCGGGAGTTTGAAACTCTCGATTCCAAAATCACAGCCTCCTCTACTTCCTGAACCCCGAAATGCCAAAATGCCGAAATGGGCTCAACGATGATTAGCCCCTAACCAAATCTCAATCCATGTGGTTGATTCCTCCATGACCACAACCCTACTCCAAAGACACGTCATGTTTCATGAACTTGTGGTTTTCAATGCAAAGTGCCCCGGCTCCTTGTCATCGGAATTATTGAAATGTTGAACCCCAAAATGCTGAAATGCCGAAATTCCACTCCAAAGGGGGATCAACGGCTCCTGTTGCTTCTCATTCAATGATTGGTATTCCTCCAGAGCTCCTGAACACTAAAAGACACTCAGCCTTAACCTTCTCACAGATCTACGAGATCTGACGGTCCATATCTATTTCTCTTCCTTGTGTGCTTTCCTGCGTGCATCTAGATGTAGAATTCAATGACCCAGATCTCGTCTCTCCATCTGATCTAACGAAAGTTGTGCTCTACCTTGAGCATGGCCTTATTCCTTTCCCTTGGAATATTTCTTTCTCCAAAAGGCCTCAACCTTTGTCTCTTTTGCGAAGCCTGTAACCTTGGCTCCCGCCTGTATTCTAAGAGGCATTCCTCCTCCTGATATTTATTTCTTTTAGCCTCAAAGGTTCCTTCGAACTCTGCAACCTCTTGCAGGACCTTTGCATGAAATTGTGCTATCTCTTCTAATCTTATCTGTGGCTCTGACCTCAAAGTGTCTCCATCCCTTTCTCTCCTTGAAGGGATGTAAGTGCCCTCTAGCAACTTCCTGCTCAAACACACTTTGTTGAGCCTACAAGGTGTTCAATAACCCCGTAAGTGTCTCCTCCTATGACACTTCTATCTATGGGTCTAACCTCAAAGTGTCTCTATCCCTTTCTCTCCTTGAAGGGATGTAAGTGCGCTCTAGCAACTTCCTGTTCAAACACGCTTTGTTGAGCTTGCAGGGTGTTCAGTAAACTTGTGAGTGTCTCCTCCTATGACACTTCTCTTCTCTCTGAACTCATACAAGAGTTCCTTCTGTGCACACTTGCACCAACCCAATGCCCACCGGTAGAGTTCTCCAGAATCATCAGTGACTCTATCTGTTCGCGTTCGAATCGTTACTGGGTGAGAAAAAATAGGAACGCTGGCATGCCTTGTTGGGCTTGGCAAGGCAGAACAGGATGTTGTGGATAGAATGGGTTAACAGAAAATAGAAAACAAAACCAGAATACAATCTAACTAACAGTTGAAAGAAAATAACATTACAAAAATAGACAAGGAACATTAAACATCAGACACATGTGTCGTCCATGGTTTCAGGCAGGTGCTTTATTGAAACCAGAGTGCACGTAGAAGAGAGGGACCAGGGGTGCCTCCTCCCTCCAACGGAAGGATCTTCGGGGCCCTCAACCGAAGCTTTCCTTACAACTGAACAGAACTGAACTGAGTGATGAAAGAACTCTGGGTTACAGTGTTGATGAGTTGTTTGTCAAAGACTGAGATCTAAATCATCTGGACAATGTAACAATGCTTTGAATTCCCTATTGAAGCAATGAGTCCTCACGACTATTTATAGCATTTTTCTAGGCGGTCACGTAACCAACTTCTGGTGTGAACATGGACCTGTTTAGGGTTCACTTAGGTCATAAATTCACCGAATTTGCAAAGCCGACCCTGATCTGAGGGTCAAATCACTTTGGGGGCCGGTCCATAGGCGGTCGAGGGGCCGACCTAGGCAATTAATGCGCCGTATTAGCAGATGCACGGATTTTTGTGTGGACAGTCGTGCGTCGGGCGCGCATGCACGCATAACACATTTTTGTCCCGCGCATGTGCGCGCGCATCAAGCTGATGTAAAGCGCCCTTCAATTTTTGGTTACTTTGTATAGTTTTTTTCCTTTCTGGAGTGTTGTGAGATTAATTCAGTGCTATGAGTGACTTCATTGTTGTTTTGCTGATGTTGAGTTCTTGTTGCCATGTGCAGACGAAATTTCAGTGATAACAGATGCCCCCTGATGGATGAGGTTAGGAGAAAACGTATCGCCGAAATCCATCAATGTTTCTTCTACTATGTGGTTGTAAAGGAAAGCAAGAGTGGGACCCTTCAGAGCGATCTGTTGGAAATAAAAGGAACCAGTATCTCGATCTTCTGAGAGACGTGCGGAGAACAAAATATGCAATTGTGTACAAATGAGGCGGGCATGCACCATGCTCGTGTGATGTAACTCTGAAAAAAAAAAATGACGGAAATGTTGGTGTAGACAACTACAGTGCCCTCAGGGGCAGTAATGAGAAAGGCAGAAGACAATTCTGCAAAGGAACATACTCTGAATAATAAGCAATGATCGTTGTCATAAGCAACAGTGATGATGTGGGCATTGATGGCCCTACCACATTCAGAGGTCTTCGGCAAAAGACAAAAATGACTGCAACAGTCGCAAAGTAAGACCCACCATAACATGAGAAAGTGTTGGCGTCGAATGTTATGGGGGCCAACGACAGCAGGGAACAATNAATGAGAATCAAGATACTGTCGCCCTTTTGGAAAAGTGTGCTGATGTTGACAAAAGGGGGACGCGACTCCTAGAAGCGGAAAGGTGCTTCGTGGAATCTACTGAAGTGAAGAGGTGGCAGAGGTACATGGACGAAGTCAAGAAGTGGGATGACTCAAGACTTCCCTTGGTTGGAGGAT
>SNQJ01S0044592.1:23221-33702 GCA_010110895.2 Picea sitchensis | reverse complement strand
GGATAATAATAAAGGAAGGACCTGGCAATTTCTCTGGTGGACGTAGCCCACACTGGGTGAACCACGTAAATCTGTGTCTCTCTTGTATTGTGTGTCTTCTGTGTTTTGTTTCTTCATTTGTTTTATTTTATTGCTCCACGGTCCTGTTTTTCTAACATCCCTAACTTATCATGAGCCTGGTCATAAACAAGGACTAGGTCTCCTTCTAAAAAAGTATGAGGGTGGACGGATTTTTCGCATTGATTCTTGATTCATTTTTGACACGTCTAGTTAGCGAGAGTGACATCTTGACATGTTTTATCCAACCTGGTCAGGTGTAAGAAGCATTCTTCTTCAGAATAAGTATGAGGCAAGAGTTCTACTTTGAGTTTCAATGAGGGAATTTTTCACTCGATTAGTAAAACAGCTTCTATGCCATATACTAACTGGAAAGGAGTGAATCCAGTAGCAGTTTTCACTGAGGTATGGTAAGCCCAGAGAGCAGAGAAAAGTTGTAGATGCCAAGATATCTTGTTTTCCCCTACCATACGTTGAATCATGGTTTTCAGGACCTTGTTGATGGCTTCAACTTGTCCATTTTCTTGAGGATAGTACGGGGATGAGTTATCATGGAGAAAACCCAACTTGGCATGTAACTCACTCATCATCTGGTTTTGAAAGTGTGAACCATGATCAGTGAAAGTGGCTTGTGGAACACTAAAGTGAGTGATGATGTGGTTGAATAAGTAAAGAGATGTAGTACGACCATCATTCAAAAAGGTAGGCATATCCTCAGCCCATTTTGTGAAGTAATCGATGGCGACGATGATGTAACCGTGCCCCCTGACTGAGGTAGGATTACATTGCATGAAATCAATGCCCCATTTGGAAAAACATTTGATGGAAATAATGTGATGCAGTGGAGTGAGGTGGGTGATCCAGGTGGATATCAGTGGCCACCCACCTTTTCCGATTGGCTCAAAACAATTTTCTGGCAATTTGGCAATTTACTATTTTTAACAGTTTTAACTTCCGGGGCCATTTTGAGGGCCCAAATGAAGGTTTTTCGAGATCAAGGTTCTAAATAATAGTTGAATGCATGACTAATACCCAAAAATGAATCTCCTTGATGATACCTTTCCAACGATCTATCATACGCCTAAAACGGAGATCGTATGCAAAAGTTACGACCCCGGGAAGTTGATGTACTAACTTACCCAAACGAGGCCCACATGATTTTTGGCGCTTCATCTCCTAGGGTTAGGTTTTTGGATGTCTAGGGTTTTTTGAATTCCTATTTATAGTAAAAAGGCCTTCGGAGCCTCATTGTAATCATCTTCTTGCGAATGCAAGTAGCAGTCACATCTCTTCTCAGAGATAAGTTGCCACCATTCTAGCGAGTCTTTCACTCTGTATTTTTACAGTCTCTGTACATTTCTTTCATTAATAGAAATCGTGTATTACTATATATATGTGTTTATGATTACATATCTGATACATTTATGTTATATTATTGAATATCTACGATATCTCTGTGTATTTCTCTATTATATCTCCGATCTCATTTCGTGCCAAAAATAATCTGGATCAGTGGTATCAGAGCAGGTTGTTCTTGATCATTTTTTCAGTGCATGTCCCCGATGAGGTCTGAGTATAGCAAGTTGGGTCTTGAGCTTGTCTCTCTTTAATACAATCTCTCTCACACACATAAGAAACCCTCAATGGTGGAAGAAAATAAAAACGACGGAGCAGACTATCGTATCAATCTGTTGCTTGAGCAAGCTCTCACGCGACAGAGGGACGAAATGATGGAGAATTTTTCCCACATCCTTCAACACCTGCCAATAGAAACAGGTGCATCTTCATCAAGAGACCAAATTGGAAGAACCTTGCCTTTCAAGGTACAAGTTAATTTTGATATTCCTGTATTTGAAGGACAGATAGATGCAGAAGCCCTAGAAAAATGGTTAACTCTGCTAGAAGGTTATTTCTATGTTCACCATTTTTCTGACAAAGAAAATGTCACCTTCGCACTCCTTAAAGATCTCCCTCATGTCAAACATTAGTGGGAAACTTACTGGGAACAAAGTTTCACAGAGGAGTCTGGAATATATGGGGTCGGGCCCACTTGGGATTTGTTTGTGGATGTGGTAAATGAACAGTATTACCTTGTTGGAAACTATGAGGACCAGTACATGAGATGGACCACACTGCAGCAAGAGAGGGGCCAAGCAATTCCATATTTCACCAATACATTCCATACCTTGTGCACCAATCTATGTATCAAAGACTCCGAATGACATTTGGTTCTGAAATACCGTGGGGATCTACACAAATACATCCAAACTGAAATGGATTTTCTGGACATCTTATCACTCGGTGTTTCTTATTGATATGTTGTTAAAATCGAGAAAAAATTTAAGCATCAGAATAAACGGGAGTTCAGGTCTGCAATTCTGCAACAACCAAATAATGACAAAGACGGCCATAGCAGACAGTCTCTCGAAAACCAGTCCAAGCCACATGAAAAGAAGGGTCATGGGAAGACAAAGAAGGACACCAGAAAATGGTGCGATTTCCACAAAATCCCCTGGCACAACACTGATGAATGTCACTCAAAATAGTCATTGGTGGCCAATATCAAAGACAAGGAGTCGAACCCTGATTTAGAATCTGATTCTAAAAATACTGGTAAAGGACATATCATTGACGCAGACCCCACTGCTATTGTCGTGACCGCAGCAATTAAACCAGAAGAACTAACAGATACTGAAGAGGGGGAGCACCTTTTTCATTCATAGATGTGGGTGACGGGGACCCCACTGCATTTTATTGTTGATTGTGGCAGCCAAAAGAACCTCATCTCAACAGAGGTCGTCAAACAGTTGGGACCGTCGACAACACCACACCCGCATCCATACAGCATCGGTTGGCTTCGCCAAGGTCGAGATATTCGTGTCAGCCAGCAATTTCGATTGTGATATAGCATCCATCCCTTCAAGGATGAGGTATTATGTGATGTTTCCCCACTATATGTCTGTGATGTTCTCTTGGGCCAACCATATATGTGGAAGCGCCATGCCATTTATGAGTCTCGACCCTGCAGTGTCATTGTTTCTCTGGGGGGTCATCTCTACAGAATACCAGAGGTAGTTCCGACTACTATTCCACATAAAAAGTGCTGCAAGGTAGTATCTCATACTACAAAATTCATCTTCTTCACAATTTGTTCAAAAGGGGAACAGAAGGACACTCCAACCACTACAGATTCGCCCCAAGCACCTTCTATCCAACAAAAGCAGGTTGACAAGGTTGCAGCAAAGCACAAAGATTCCTTCTACACACCGTCCTCTCATGTAGCCCGACATGTTGAACAGACTTAGCCTCAACAAGTTCGTGACAGACCTCCAAAAACTGAGCAGTGCGACGTCTCCAATAAGGAAAGCAGCTCACCAAGATGTAGATTCAGCAAACGCTTTTCCCTCTCCCCTGGGAACTCAATGCAATGGAGAACATTGCTTCCTGAGGAGGAAGGATTGATCCAGGTGGATATTGGTGGCCACCCACCTTTTCCGACTGGCTCAAAACAGTTTTCTGGCAAATTTGGCAATTTACTATTTTTTGCAGTTTTTAACTTTCGGGGCCATTTTGAGGGCCCAAATGAAGGTTTTTTGAGATCGAGATTCTCAATGATAATTAAAGGCATGATTGAGCCCCAAAAATGAATCAAATCTATGATATCTTTCAAATGAGCTATCATACAACTAAAACGGAGATCGTATGCAAACGTTACGACCCCGGGAAGTTGATGTACTAACTTACCCAAATGGGGCCCACATGACTTTTGGCGCTTCATCTCCTAGGGTTAGGTTTTTGGATGTCTAGGGTTTTTGGCATTCCTCTTTATTGTAAAAATTCCTTCAGAGCCTCATTGTAATCATCTTCTTGTGAATGTGAGTAGCCATCACATCTCTTCTCAGAGATAAGCTGCCACCATTCTAGCGAGTCTTTCACTCTGTATTTTTACAGTCTCTGTACATTTATTTCATTAATAGAAATCATTTATTACTGTATATATGTGTTTATGATTGCGTCTCTGATACATTTTTGTTATATTATTGAATATTTGTGATATCTCTGTGCATTTCTTTATTATATCTTCGATCTCATTTCGTGCCAAAAATAATCTGGATCAGTGGCATCAGAGCAGGTTGTTCTTGATCCGTTTTTCAGTGCATGTCCCCGAAGAGGTCCGAGTATAGAAATTTGGGTCTCAATCTTGTCTCTGCTAAATATAAATCGCTCTCGCACACCCAAGAAACCCTCAGTGGCGGAAGAAAAGGAAAACAATGAAGTAGATGATCCTATCAGTCTGTTGTTTGAGCAAGCTCTCATGCGACAGAGGGACGAAATGATGGAGAATTTTTCCCACATCCTTCAACATCTGTTGATAGCAACAGGTGCATCTTCATCAGGTGGCCACTTTGGAAGCACCTCACCTTTCAAGGTACAAGTTAATTTTGATATTCCTATATTTGAAGGACAGATAGATGCAGAAGCCCTAGAAAAATGGTTAACTCTGCTAGAAGGTTATTTCTCTATTCACAATTTTTTCGACAAAGAAAAGATCACCTTCGCACTCCTTAAAGCTCTCCCTCATTTCAAACATTGGTGGGAAACTTACTAGAAGCAAAGTTCTATAGAGGAGTCTGGAATATATGGGGCTAGGCCCACTTGGGATTTTTTTGTGGATGCGGTAAAGGAACAGTATTACCCTGTTGGCAACTATGAGGACCAGTACATGAGATGGACCACACTGTGGAAAGAGAGGGGCCAAGCAGTTCTGGAGTTCACCAATACCTTCCATACCTTGTGTACCAAGATAGGTTATCCGAACAACATTTGGTTATGAAATATTGTGGGGCTCTACACAGATACATCCAAACTGAAATGGATTTTTTGGACATCTCATCACTGGGTGTTGCTTATCGATATGTTGTTAAAATCGAGCGGAAATTTAAGCACTGGAATAAACAGGATTTCAGTTCTGCAAATCTGCAATAACCAAAGTATGACAAAGATGGCCATAGTAGACAGTCTCCTGAAAACCAGTCCAAGCCACATGAAAAGAAGGGTCACGGGAAGAAAAAAAAGGACGCTAGAAAATGGTGCGATTTCGACAAAATCCTCTGGTACAACACTGATGAAAGTCGCACAAAACAGTCATTGGTGGCCGAGATCAAAGACAAGGAGCCAAACCCTGATTCAGAATCTGATTCTGAAAATACTATTAAAGGAAAGATCATTGACGTAGACCCCACTGCTATTGTCGTGACCACAACAATTCAACCAGAAGAATTAATAGATCCTAAAGAGGGGGAGCGCATTTTTCATTCATAAATGTGGGTGAAGAGGACCACACTGCGTTTTATTTTTGATAGCGGAATCCAGAAGAACCTCATCTCAGTAGAGGTCATCAAAAAGTTGGGACTATCGACAGCACCACACCCACAACCATACAACATATAGTGGCTTTGCCAAGGTCGAGATCTTTGTGTCAGCTAGCAATGTCGATTGTCATACGATATCCAACCCTTCAAGGATGAGGTATTATGTGATGTTTCCCCACTAGATGTCTGTGATGTTCTCTTGGGCCAACCATATATGTGGAAGTGTAATGTTGTTTATGAGTCTCGACCCCACAGTGTCATTGTTTCTTTGGGGGCTCATCTCTACAGAATACCATAGGTAGTTCTGACTACTTTTCCACCTAAAAAGTGTTGCAAGGTAGTATCTCATACTGCAAAATTCAGCATCTTCACATCTGTTCAAAAGGGGAACAGAATGACACTGCAACCACTACAGCTTCGCCCCAATCACCTTCTATCCAACAGAAGCAGATCGACAAGGTTGCATAAAATCACAAAGATTCCTTCTTCACACTGTCCTCTCATGTAGCCTGAATTGTTGAACAGCCTTAGCCTCAATATGTTCGTGACAAACTTTCACAAACTGAGCAGTGCGACGTCTCCAGCGAGGAAAGCAGCTCACCAAGATGCAGATTCAGAAAACACTTGTTCCTCTCCCTCGGGAACTCAACGCAATGGAGACCATTTCTTCCTAAGGAGGGAGGATTTATCCAAGTGGATATCGGTGGACACCCAGCTTTTCTGACTGGATCAAAATAGCTTTCTAGCAAATTTGGCAATTTACTATTTTTATCATTTTTTAACTTCTGGGGCCATTTTGAGGGCCCAAATGAAGGTTTTTCATGATTTAGGTTCTCAATGATATCCAAAGGCATGATTGAGCCCCCAAAATTAATCTTCGCGATGATACCTTTCCAACGAGCTATCATACGCCTAAAACGGAGATCGTATGCAAAAGTTACGACCCCGGGAAGTTGATGTACTAACTTACCCAAACGGGGCCCACATGACTTTGGGCGCTTCAACTCCTAGGGTTAGGTTTTTTCAAGTCTAGGATTTTTATCATTCTTGTTTATTGTAAAAATGCCTTCAAATCCTGATTGTAATCATCTTCTTTCGAATGCGAGTAGCCGTCCCATCTCTTCTTAGAGATAACCTTCCACCATTCTAGCGAGTCTTTCACTCTGTATTTTTACAGTCTCTGTACATTTCTTTCATTAATAGAAATCATGTATTATTGTATATATGTGTTTATGATTGCATCTTTGATACATTTCTATTATATTATTGAATATCTGCGATATCTCTATGCATTTATTTATTATATCTCTGATCTCATTTCGTGCCAAAAATAATCCGGATCAGTGGTATCAAAGCATGTTGTTCTTGATCATTTTTCAGTGCATGTCCCCGACGAGGTCCGAGTATAGAAAGTTGGGTCTCGAGGTTGTCTCTCTTAAATACAATCACTCTCGCACACCCAAGAAACCCTCAATGTCGGAAGAAAATAAAAATGGCGGAGCAGACGATCCTATCAGTTTGTTGCTTGAGCAAGCTCTCACACGACAGAGGGACGAAATGATGGAGAATTTTTCCCACATCCTTCAACTCATGTTGATAGCAACAGGTGCATCTTCATCAAGCAACCACTTTGGAAGCACCTTGCCTTTCAAGGTACAAGTTAATTTTGATATTCCTGTATTTGAAGGACAGATAGATGCAGAAGCCCTAGAAAAATGGTTAACTCTGCTAGAAGGTTATTTCTTTGTTCACAATTTTTTCGACAAAGAAAAGATCACATTCTCACTCCTTAAATATCTCCCTCATGTCAAAAATTGGTGGGAAACTTACTGGGAGAAAATTTCCACAGAGGAGTCTGGAATATATGGGGACGGGCCCACTTGGGATTTTTTTGTGGATGCGGTAAAGGAACAGTATTACCATGTTGGCAACTATGAGGACCAGTACATCAGATGGACCACACTATGGCAAAAGAGGAGCCAAGCAGTTCTGGAGTTCACCAATACCCTCCATACCTTGCACACCAAGATAGGTATCAAAGACTCCAAATGACATTTGATTCTGAAATACCGTGGGGCTCTACATAGATACATCCAAACTGAAATGGATTTTCTAGACATGTCATCACTCAGTGCTGCTTATCGATATGTTGTTAAAATCAAGCATAAATTTAAGCACCAGAATAAATGGGAGTTCGGATCTACAAATATGCAACAACCAAAGTATGATAAAGACGACCATAGCAGACAGACTCCTGAAAACCATTCCAAGCCACATGAAAAGAAGGTTCACAGGAAGACAAAGAAGGACACCGGAAAATGGTGCCATTTCCACAAAATCCCCTGGCACAACACTGATGAATGATGCTCAAAACAGTCATTGGTGGCCGATATCAAAGACAAGGATCCGAACCCTGATTCAGAATCTAATTCTAAAAATACTGGTAAATGAAAGATCATTGACGCAGACCCCACTTCTATTGTGACGACCACAACAATTCAACCAGAAGAACTAATATATCCTGAAGAGGGGGAGCACTTTTTTCATTCGGAATCCAAAATAACCTCATCTCAACAGAGGTCGTCAAATAGTTGGGACTATCGACAACACCACACCCACAGCCATATAGCATCGGTTGGCTTCGCCAAGGTCGAGATCTTCGTGTCAGCCAGCAATTTTGATTGTCATACAACATCCAGCCCTTTAAGGATGAGTTATTATGTGATGTTGCCCCACTAGATGTCTGTGATGTTCTCTTGGGCCAACCATATATGTGGAAGCGCCATGTTGTTTATGAGTCTCAACCCCGCAGTGTCATTGTTTCTTTGGGGGGTCATCTCTACAGAATACCATAGGTAGTTCCTACTACTGTTCCACCTAAAAAGTGTTGCAAGGTAGTATCTCATACTGCAAAATTCAACTTCTTCACAATCTTTTCAAAAGGGAAACAGAAGGACACTGCAACCACTACAACTTCACACCAAGCACCTTCTATCCAATAGAAGCAGGTTGACAAGGTTGCAACAAAGCGCAAATATTCCTTATGCACATCATCCTCTCATGTAGCCCGACTTGTTGAATAGCCTTAGCCTCAACATGTTCGTCACAGACTTCCACAAACTGAGCAGTGCGACGTCTCCAGCAAGGAAATAAGCTCACCAAGATGCAGATTCAGCAAATGCTTTTCCCTCTCCCCTTGGAACTCAACACAATGGGGACCATTTATTCCTAAGGAGGGAGGATTTATCCAAGTGGATATCGGTGGCCACCCACCTTTTTTTACTGGCTCAAAACAGTTTTCTGACAAATTTGGCAATTTACTATTTTTAGCAATTTTTAACTTTCGGGGCCATTTTGAGGGCCCAAATGAAGGATTTTTGAGATCGAGGTTCTCAATGATATCAAAAGGCATGATTGATCCCCCAAAATGAATCTCTTCAATGATACCTTTCCAACGAGCTATCATATGCCTAAAATGGAGATCGTATGCAAAAGCTACGACCCCGGGAAGTTGATGTACTAACTTACCCAAACGGGGCCCACATGACTTTTGGCGCTTCATCTCCTAGGGTTAGGTTTTTGGATGTCTATGGTTTTTGGCATTCTTGTTTATTGTAAAAAGGCTTTCAGAGCCTCATTGTAATCATCTTCTTGCAAATGCGAGTAGCCGTCACATCTCTTCTCAGAGATAAGATGCCACCATTCTAGCGAGTCTTTCACTATGTATTTTTACAGTCTTTGTACATTTATTTCATTAATAGAAATCGTATATTACTGTATATATCTATTTATGATTGCATCTATGATACATTTATGTTATATTATTCAATATCTGCGATATCTCTGTGCATTTCTTTATTATATCGCTGATCTCATTTCGTGTCAAAAATAATCTGGATCAGTGGTATCAGAGCAGGTTGTTCTTGATCATTTTTTCAGTGCATGTCCCCGACGAGATACGAGAATAGAAATTTGGGTCTTGAGCTTGTCTCTCTTGAAGACAATCTCTCTCCCACACGCAAGAAACCCTCAATGGAAGAAGAAAATAAAAATGACGGAGCAAACGATCCTATCAGTCTATTGCTTGAGAAAGCTCTCACGCGACGGAGGAACGAAATGATGGACAATTTTTCCCACATCCTTCAATGCCTGTCGATAGCAACAAGTGCATCTTCATCAAGCAGCCACTTTGGAAGCACCTTGCCTTTGGAAGCACCTCACCTTTGGAATCACCTCGCCTTTGGGAGCAGAGTTCCACAG
Source organism: Picea sitchensis (assembly GCA_010110895.2). Taxonomy (NCBI): domain Eukaryota; kingdom Viridiplantae; phylum Streptophyta; class Pinopsida; order Pinales; family Pinaceae; genus Picea; species Picea sitchensis. The sequence continues at coordinate 24,013 of SNQJ01S0044592.1, read as the reverse complement.
AGGAGTCTGGAATATATGGGGCCGAGCCCACTTGGGATTTTTTTGTGGATGCAGTAAAGGAACAGTATTACCCTGTTGGCAACTATGAGGACCAATACATGAGATGGACCACACTGCATCAAGAGAGGGGCCAAGAAATTCCAGAGTTCACCAATACCTTCCATACCTTGCGCACCAAGCTAGGTATCAAAGACTCCGAACGACATTTGGTTCTAAAATACCGTGGGGCTCTACACAGATACATCCAAACTGAAATGTATTTTCTGGACATCTCATCACTCAGTGTTGCTTATCAATATGTTGTTAAAATCGAGCAGAAATTTCAGCACCAGAATAAACGGGAGTTCGGGTCTGCAAATCTACAACATCCAAAGTATGACAAAGACAGCCATAGCAGGCAGTCTCCTGAAAACCAGTCCAAGCCACATGAAAACAAGGGTCACAGGAAGACAAAGAAGGACACCAGAAAATGGTGTGATTTCCACAAAATCCTTTGGCACAACACTGATGAATGTCGCTCAAAACAGTCATTGGTGGTCGAGATCAAAGACAAGGAGTCGAACCCTGATTTAGACTTTGATTTTGAATCAAAGACAAGGAGCCTTGAAGAGTTTCCTCTCCAACCTAAATCAAGGCTCTAGCCTAATCTAGTTGATGGACCCTACAAACATAAAGTCTAGTAAATTTTAATTAGTGTTCTTTTTATTGGCTTGATTTACTCAAAAGGGTACGGTAGTGAAACTGATCTTGTTAAGACTCTTGTGAAAAATGATGAAACTTATATGAACACTG
>SNQJ01S0044591.1:46546-61765 GCA_010110895.2 Picea sitchensis | reverse complement strand
AGAGTAGCTTGTTTAGTTGCATTCCTAGCATTAAAGTCTCCTAGCAGGAGGATATTGCCTTCATTTTTTAGATTATAAATATCTTGTTCTAAATTATTATAGGGACAATTTTTATCTAGATTATTTTTCTTATAAAAAGTAGAATTAATAGGTGCAAAATAACAAATTGTTGTATACATCTTCTTAGCATTGGTGTCCGAAATTTCTATCCAAGTGTATTGATTAAGAGGGTCAATCTTATGGAGTTGAATGTGAGGAGAAATGTTTTTTCTAATATAACAAGCTATGCCTCCTATCCCTCTACGGTGGGATTTTTTGTTCCATGTCGACCACAAGACAAATCCTTCCATGTTAGGGACGTTAGACTCCTCATGCTCCCAAGTTTCAACTAGACAGATAATATCAATACCACTTGGGATCCAGCTTATCATAGGACCTTTGCGCCATGGAAAGCCACGACAATTCCAAAAAAGGATCCCAAGTGTCCCAAATTCATATTTATTATTATCTTTCTCGTCTCTGTCCCTAACAATAGCTTTTCGATTTCTAATTATTGCCCATTTTCCTTCTTTCCTGGCTTCTTTTACCTTTTGAACTTCCTTCCTTAATTAAGCTTGGTGAGGTCTTCATTTATAAATATTCCCAACCCTTTTAAGCTCGGAGATTTACTAAGTATGCTATATTTATGGTCATTACAACCTACTTTGACACACATCAGCCTATCTTTGTGATCAATTATTTTTCCTAGCCTCTTTGCTTCTATGAGGTAAGTTGTATCAATTTGTGATTTATTTTTTAATTTTTCTTTTACTATTGCTAGTATCCTCCTCTTGTTTTTCTTTTATACCAAAAATTATGAGATTTAAGGTTCTTTTGTCAAGCTCATGGTCCAATTAGATTAGCTTGTTCATTTCCTCTTTGATGGGTTTGATATTCAATTTGTTTTCCATATTACTGAGGATCAAATTGTTGGTTAGTTTTTTTTCTAGCTCTTTAATCCTATCCAATATATAAATCATAAATCTATAAAAATAATTTTAATAATTTAAAATTTAAATAAAAAAAATTATTAATTTACTAAACTACTCAATGTATAAATCATAAATCTATAAAAATAATTGTAATAATTTAAAATTTAAATAAAAATAAAATAAAATTTAAATAGAAATAAATTTTATAACCATCTCTAAAAATTTAAATAAACATAAATTAAAAAACAACCTTCAAAAATTTAAAATTTAAATATAAGAATGCTATTAAAAGAAGTAAATATTTATTTACAGAGGCAATTTACAAACTTGATAGGTTAAAAGAACAACAGTTGCTTCCGATATAGGAAAAAAATCTATAACAAAATATAAAGCCGTTGATCGAGTCAAGATGAAGCATCTTTTAATTTGGGGACCTTATATTCAGAAGGAAAATCTTGCTAAAACCTATTCATCCAGAATCCGCTCTCATTGCTCTCATTCCATAGTCCGAAGCTATTCGTGCAGAATCCGCTCTCATTGCTCTCATTCCAGAGTCCGCTCTGCTCTCATTGCTCTCATTCCAGAGTCCGAAGTTATTCATCCAGAATCCGCTGTCATTGCTGGATCATACTCTGTTTTGATCGGCTCGTCTTGCATGTTATCAGATCCCTTTTGATCGGGAGTTCTTAGAGCGCATTATCCATAAATTTTCAGCAATCCTTAGCGAAGATTTACTCACAAAAATAGGCGCAGGCGCCATAACACAAGGTTATATAATGTGTGGATAGAATTAGAATACTAAGATGCATGCTCTTAGTCTTGGGTATTATGATGTCATAATCTTCTGTGTCAATTTATCCTTCCGATGCATTCAAATTTTTCTGGTATAGATTAAACTTTTCAATCTAAAACAGAATTTCATCGTTGCCCACGACACGCAGTTTTTAAACTCTAACGTGGCAGTGCAGGCAGTAGCGCTTGAGTTTAAGGTACAATTTAAAACAGAGGAGTAAGTTAAAGTCGAGAGAAGCAGAATGCCTTCACTATGGGACATTCGCGCGGAGTTCACTGAAAGTCAGCGTCGGTTGGTGATCGTTTTAACTGTGTCCTTGACGATTATAGGTGCTGTTTTGATGACTATAGGTACTCTTTTATTGGTCTATTGGCAGACATCTGACCGTGCTGATAAGTTGATGTTGTCTTTAAGCATCTCTCTGATAATCTTACCTCTGCTATTGGCGAAGATAGTACTTAGATATGCCTGTCGCTATCGACGTTATTCCTCTGGTAATGGCGAGGGCAGTGCTTAGCTATGTCTATCTCTATCGACATCATCGGCGTTATTGAAGACCAATCTATGCCAAAGACATTATCAGATTACATGTTTTATGAGAAATGTGAGGACTGCCATTGGATGTCAGGACCATAGCTGAAAATTGTTTAACTCAGCTCAGGATTTATCGTGATGTCTATTTGTAAGAGGTTAAGTTTTATATAATTAATCCTTTATGTTTGAATCGATTTATGTACTCTGAAATTTCAAATAATCAAGATTCTTTAAATTTCAAGTAATCAAGAATCTTTATCATGTGCATGTAAAAGAAAATTTCTCTCTATGTGCATGTAAAAGAAAATTTCAAATAATCAAGAATCTTTCTCTCTCTGTGCATATAAAAGAAGTTTGATAATCTTGCATTAGCAACCAACGTCCTAATAAATTAAGCTTGCGTATTGTAGTCTGAAATCCTGAGCAATGTTGGGCCTGTCTTTCTGTAAGAAATATATGATCTGATTGCAAGAAACATTGTTATATTGCCATATTGTATCGATCATCCTTCGCTGAGCAACCAACGTCATAATAAACTGAAAATGGTTATATTGCCATATCTATTGATCAATAGATGGTAGTTTTATAGCTCATCTATTTCACCAACAGATCCTCTATAGAATTAAAAGGATTGGTGTCTCCACAATTTACTATCAAATTGAGAATACACTCATTCAACATGAATTCATTAATATGTTTCATAAAGGATTGGTGTCTCCACAATTTACTATCAAATTGAGAATACACTCATTCAACATGAATTCATTAATATGTTTCATTTTTTCTATTATATATGGTTTCAGACGAATTATTTAATTAAGGCAATGACTGGAAACATGCCCAATGAAGAGAAAATCTAGTTTGTTTATAATGATAACCAATTATATAACTTTTGTGAAAAGATCAATTTAACTATAGTGATCCTTAACTCTTGAAATTGAATAAGAAATATGATAGAACCTTTAAACTTTAGAAATAATAGAATTCATACACACAATGTTGGATATGTGTTATATTTTTTGCAATATTGGTCCCATGTATTGTACACTAATATGGGAGCCTTGGGGGCTTGTGTGGCCCTCCTTATAAAGGGGTTTGGGGGCAGTAGCCTCCCAAATAAAAAATTGGGTGGCTTTTTTAGTCTGTTTTTGGGAGGTTTTTGACACATCCTTTTTGTTGATGTTTTTCAAATTTTAGTTGAGGAATTAGGGTTGTTGACTAATATGGGTCAATGGATTAGGGGTTTGGATGTTGTGGGATCCTCTATGTATATTTTGTTATGGACAATGAAGATATGATGAATAGAATATTATAGGTGCTACTCTAAACAGGTTGTTGGTTTTCCATGTTTGGCTTTCAAGGGTAAAATTTGTGTCTAATGTGTGTGTGTTCCATTGTATCTTTTATGTTTTTATTGAGAATTTGTTTGCAATAAATAATTGTATAAAGTTAAAATCTACATTTGATGTCATAGAAATTATTAACTTCAGGGGGACGCCTTTGTTGTCAAAGGTTTGACTCGAGTCTTTGATAAGCCTAGTTACACTGGGAGATCTGCCACATTGATTCTTCACGTGAAAAGAAATGGTGAGAAGTTTGAAAATGGAGATAAAGAAATTTAATGGGAAATTTTTTGATTCGTGCAAGATTAATATGGAAGATCTGTTGGTGGACAAAGACCAGTGGATTGATGTGGATCCAGGTACTGCACCTACATGAGCATTAGCTGAAGACTGAAAAAAGTTGGATTGGAAGGTGAAGATAACAATCTGGTTGTGTCTCTCGGATTCAATATTATTGAATGTGTAAGGGAAAGATACAACCAAGGCATTATGGGATAGGTTAGGGGATTTGTATCAATAAAATTCCCTAGTGAACAAATTGTTCCTACAGAAGAAGTTGTACAAAATGAGGATGAAAGATGGAGACTCAATGACAGAGTATATGGACACCTTCAATACTTTGTTAAGTGAGCTATTATTTGTTGATATTAATATTTATGATGAAGATAAGTGTATCAATTTATTTTGATCTTTACTAGACTCGTGGGATAGTCTGTTTGTATCCATAGGTAGTAATACAACTACTTTAAGTTTTGATGATGTTGTCTCATCCTTATTGTCGAAGGAGATGAGATGGAAGAACATGGAAGGATAGAGAACATATGCATCCTCTATGTATGTCGGAGATGTGGAAAATAAGAGCACTACAAGAAGAAATGTAGATCGAAAAGTGTTGAGAAAGGGAAGGAATTCAAAGATGCTCATTCTATAGAAGCAAAAGCCTATGTGGAAGGAGAGGATGTGTACTTGGCTTCTTCAAGAACACATGAAAATCATGAGGCATATTTGGTTGAATAGGGTGCATCCTTTCATATGAATCCTCCCAGGGAGTGGTTCTATGAATATGAAAGGTATGATCAAGGTGATGTTTTCCTAGTTGATGAATCGACAGCCAAAATAATATAACGAGGAAAAATCAAGTTGAATATCGTGGATGGAAGGATTAGAAAACTCCTTGATGTTTTGCACATCCTAGGATTGGCAAGAAATTTGATTTTTGTAAGAAAAATGGACGATGCAGGGGTAAAAACAATGTTTTATAAATAACCTGTAGGATGGTTCGAGAAGTAATGGTATTGTTGAAGGGGGTTCAGTTTGGAAATCTATATAAGCTACAGGGAAGCACTATTAGTGATGGGTGCAATAGTTATGTTATTCCTAATATTGGAGTTGAAGAAGAAAAAACTCTTACAGTATCTAGAGAAAATATGTTGTGGCATCAAAGATTGGGGCATATCAGAGAGAAGGGTCTTCAACTATTATGCGTTAAAGTTATGGTTGAAGGTATGTCTAAATTCTCGGTGGATTTTGATTTCTATGAACATTGTGTATATGGGAAGAAAAATCAAGTAAGATTCACCTCTGGTGTAGTGTGGGCAGAGGGAATTTTATAGTTGGTTCACAGTTATGTGTTTATATCTATGTCACTTCCATCACTAGGAAAATATTTGTACTATGTCTCATTTATAGATGACTTCTCAAGGAATACATGGATATATTTCCTCATGAATAAATATGAAGTCTTTGATGGGTTTAAAGAGTTTAAGGCTCTTGTGGAGAAACAAATGGAGAAAATAATTAAGGTGTTGAGGATGGATAATGGTGGAGAATTCTACAAAATTGAATTTGAAGAATTATGTAAGAACTGTGCTATATAAAGGAACAATACTACTCTATATACACCTCAGTAGAATGGAGTTGAAAAAAGGATGAACATGACGTTGATGGAAAAAGCAAGGTGTATGCTCAGTGGTGCCAGGTTAGGACATGAATTCTAGGTAGAGGCAGTGGGTACTACATGTCATATGTTCAATCGATCACCCTCATCAACACTGGATGACAAGACTCCACATGAGGTATGGACTCGTAAGAAAACCTCTCTCACTCATCTTAGGGTATTTTTCTATGATGTCTATGTTCACATTCCAAAGGAAAATAGGAGTAAGCTAGATAAAAATGTTGAAAAGTGTGTTAAGAGAAATCAAAGGTTGAAAAGGTATTTAGAGAAATCAAAGATGTTTTCAAATAGGAAGTCCCACCAAAGGAGGAAGAGCTAGAGAAAATAGAGTTTGAATTGAAGGATAATGAATCAGACTCTACAAAAGAACATGAATAAGAAGAAAAATATCATCATACTCTAGTATTGAGGAGATCGGTTCGGGAAATAAAGCATCTAGAAAGGTATACTCCACCTGATTTCCATTCAAATTTTTCTTTGTTTATTGTTGATGATGATCCAAGAACTGTTAGGGACGCAATGGATTCAAAGGATGGAAAACTCTCGAAAAAGGCCATGGTAGAAGAAATGGAAGCCTTGAAAAAGAATGAGGCTTGGGATCAGGGATTTCATTACATCTAAGGAAACTTGGGACACACTCAAAGGTTTGTATGAAACAACTAATAAAAACTATTTTTTTTTTAAATAGTAAATTTATCTCAATTAAAATGGAGGAAACCAGAAATATCTGTAACTTTATTTCTAGAATTAAAGAGATTAAAGATAAGCTTGGTGATATTGGTGAGAAGATTTTGAGAACAGATCTAGTAAGTGTAACTTTGAATGGTATGCTAAATGAATATCAAATTTTTATTACTGGTATTACAGCTAGAGAGAAAGCACCTACTTTTATTAATTGATAGATATTCTTTTGCAAGAGGAAGAAAACATAAAGAATCTTAACTTCAAGTCTCATAGTTCATATTTGGTGTTGGTAGCCAAATGGAAACATCCATATAAAGGAAATCCATGGGAAAGAAATAGAGGAGGAAAGGCACATGCAAGCATAGCAAGGCACGAAACCACCAATAAGAGACACCAATATAAAGAGGAATGATGGATGTGTCTATTGTGGTAATCCTAGTCATTTTGCTAAGGACTATAGGAAGTAGAAATTCAATGAATCCAAATATGGAAGGCATTGAGGAAACTATGTTGATCATGATTCCATTATAAGAGATGATTTCAAAAATATCAAATTGTTTATTATGTATGCTTCTTTATCAATAGAAACGAATAGTTCTTATGTATGGTTTATTGATTCTGGTGCTTTAATTCATACATCATGCAATAGGGATTGGTTTGAAACTTATCATGAAATAAATAATGGTTCTAATATCTATATAGGAGATGATAGATCACATCAAATTAAAGGTTATGGAGATACTTTTGTGACATTGTTTGATGGTCATGGGAAACAAATCTAGAATGTGATGTATGTTCTTGGAATTAAGAAGAGTTTAATTTCAATTTCCACTATTGCAGATCAAAATTTAAAAGTTGAATTTGTTAAGTCACAGAGTTTTGTGAAGGACATACATGATCTCTACAATGTTCTAGCAACAGGGGTTAGAGTTGGAGGACTATAAAAGCTTGATGTCACAAGGAATAATCATCAAGCATTGGCATCAACAACTAATTGTCATGTGAAGACTTATGGAATCAAGGGTATGGTCATCTTAATCATAATGATTTGATTTTACTTTGGAAGCAAGAAATGGTGGGGGGTATTCCAAAACTTAAGAATGAACATACAACATGTGAGTGGTGTGCACTAGGTAAACAACATAGTGAATAATTTCCTACAGGTATAGATCATATGAAATGAGAAATTCTTGATCTAGTGCATAAAGATGTGTGTCTTCCTATGCAAATAAGGTCTCTTGGTGGATCATATTATTTCCTTATTTTTATTGATGATAGAACTAGATATACATGGGTCTATTTTATCAGAAAGAAAAGTGATGTTTTTTTAGTATTTTAAAGAATTCAAGAATTTTGTGGAAAATAAAATAGGAAAGTATATCAAAATTATTCAATGAGATCAAGGAGGAAAATAGACATCAAGGGATTTCTTAAAATATTGCAAAGATAATGGAATACAAAAACAATTTGCAGTATCCCATACTCCTCAGCAAAATGGCCTTAGCAGAATGGAGTAGCTGAGAGGAAAAACAAAACTTTGGTTGAGTGTGCTTGACACATGATAAAAGGTAAAAACATTACGAAATGTTTTTTGGGCTTAAGCAATAAATACTATTATATATCTGAAAAATAGAATTCCTACAAATATTTTAGATCACAAAACACTTTTTGAATCATGTTATGGCTTTAAACTAGTAGTAAGTCATCTAAGAATTTTTGGAAGCAAATCATTTTCTCATGTTCCTAAAGAAGATAGGAGAAATATTGATAAAAAGGAAATCAAATGAATTTTTATTGTCTATTGTACTAATAAAAAAGCACATAAAATATAAGATCCCAACAAGCATAAGGTTTTTGCAAGCAGATATGTATTATTTCATGAACATGCAGATGCAGGTAAAAAACATGATAGTCATGGTGTATGGCATCTTCCTAATGATAATGATGAAAGTATTAAAGAAGAAGAAGACATTGAACATGTTCAATATGAACATTTAATAAGCATGGACCTTCAAGTAGCCAGAGTTCACCTAGAAGGGATGAATGAACTCCACAAAGAAAAAAAATAGGTTAAGGAACTCCACAAAGTAGTGTAACACCAAGGAGATTAACATAACAAACTCACACACCTTTCAAGTATAAAGACTCTGCATTAATGACTTAAGTTATGAATGTAGTGGAGCCTTTAAATTTATAGCAAGCTAAAGACCATAGAGTATGGATGGACTCCATGAAAGAATAATATGATTCTATCATGAAAAACTAAACATGGGAATTAATAGAACTGCTTGAGAATAAAGTCTTTATGGGATAAAAATGGTTTTTCAAGTCTAAATTTAATGTCGATGGTAGAATATACAAGTATAAAGATAGATTGGTCACAAAGGGTTATTCACAAAACAAAGAAATTGATTTCAAAGACACATTTCACCTATAGCTAAGATGAATACCATTAGATTAATGATTGCAATGGCTACTAAGTATAATTAAAAACTACATCAGTTGGATATTAAGTCATATTTTTTTAATAGGGAATTAAGGAAGAGGTTTATCTTGTGCAACTAGAGGGGTTTGTAAATCAGGTTCAGGAGCATCTTGTTTCAAGTTAAATAAGGCATTGTATGGACTTAAACAGGCACCTAGGTCATGGTATATGAAAATTGATACTTTCTTCTTTCAACAAGGTTTTATCAAAAGTAAAGGTGATCCAAATATTTATATCAAGAAGGATGTAAATGGTCACATTGCTTTGATTTCTTTATATGTTTATTATCTAATAATAACATGAAATTCTAATGAGTTGATTGAAGAAATCAAAAGATTGTTACCACGAGAATTTGAGAAGAAAGACCTTAGTTAGTTTCATTATTGTTTGGGCCTTGAGGTATAGAGCGAAGATGGTAAGACACTAATCACACAAAGAAAGTATACAATGAAGTTAATTAAGAGGTTCAATATGAGTGAATGTAAACCCTGTCTAATCCATCATAACATAATATCAATATTAGCAGTGACGATGATACTAAATAAATGAATGGTACCTTGTATCGATAGTTGATGGGAAGTCTGAATTATCTCACTACAACTAGGCCATCTATTGCAGATTCAGTGAGTATACTTAGTCAATTCATGGCTAAGCCTCATGACAGTCACCAGAAAGAAACAAAGAGAGTCCTTCGATATTTGAAGGGAACTGTTAATTTTAGTATTAAATATATTAATGATTTAAATGTTAAGTTGACAAGGTATTCATATTCAAATTGAGTAGGAGATCCTGATGATATAAATTCAACCACAGGCTATGCATTCGAAATTGGATCCAGGATCATGTCATGGAGATAAAAGAAGTAGCCAATAGTTTCTTTGTCATCCACTGAAGCCAAGTACAAATATATATGTATTACCACCTATGAGGCAATTTGGTTGAGGAGGAGTTTTGAAGATGTGGGAAAACAACAAAAAGTACCAACAGTTATCAAACGAGATAACCAAAATTCCATCAAACTAGCAAACAATCCAGTGTATCATGTGAGATCAAAGCATATTGAGACATACCATCATTTTGTAAGAGATAAAATATAGTCAAAGGAAGTTGAATTGGTATATTGTAATACAAATGATAATTTGGGAGACATCTTTACAAAGCCTCTTGGAAAGGTGAAATTTGAAATTTGTAGAGATAAGTTAGGTGTTGTAAAAACACATTTCTTGATTAAGGGGGAGTGTYARAATAAAATCTAGAAATGTAAAGATGTCAAAGAGTTRAAATTTGTTTGAACATGTATCTATATTTTTAGCTTCAGAGCCASTATTCTAGGAGGTAGTTTAATCAATTATTCCTCTATAAATGTARTCYATTTCTCAACAATARGATGTAGTGAGTGAGTGAGAMGATTCTTCTCATCTCTTGTGTGARGTTATCTATTGTTTTTTCTAATAKAAGGTTGCTTGTAGTTATTTTAATTCAAAAAAAAAATCATAACAYCGACCTTCARAACCTTCTAAGTCATAAAAATTATAGTGATCTTGGAACATTTCTCTTAATGTTTTTTGAACATCGAAATAACTTTATAAATAAATCCAAGCAATCTCTTACCTTTCTTAAGGTGCGATATACCAATTTTGATTGTACCTTAACCATTATCATCATAAACATCATTTAAAAATTAGAAATTTAAATTTAAAAAAAGGTTTACTTGTTAATAAATTCAAAGCTATTTAGAATTATGATAGATCTAATTTGTTCTACTTTAATAATATTATTATCCAATATGTATACTTCTACATATGTAAAATGAAAATATATATATATATATATTGAGTTCATAGTCATAATTCTATTGAATTTTTAAAATATCATATAGATAAAAGAGCTCTGTTGCTAGCCTACCACTCGGGAAACAAAACCAACGACAAAGGAAAATAACATCCGATCATATATATTGTTTGTGGATTGTCCAAACAAATGTGAAAACAAGAGGATCCATAGACACTCGTCTATGAAAATGGAAAAAATTACCAGACATGTGCCTATTTTTATCTATCATTTTAACAAAAGAGACTGATAAGATATCCAACATCAAGGGGCCGAGGGCCCAACATAGAAGTCTGAAGGATTTTCTGGTTGAGCTTTGTCATGTTTCAATTGCTGGTGATGACCTATTGGAGGCATTTAATGGATGTGGGAAGTTAGCGAGAGACGAGCAAAGATCTCTTTGACCATCAGATGAAGACCATTGAGTTGAATTCTAACACTGTTTTGAACATCTTCCCTAGTCTGCAACATTTGATCCATAAAGGTCTTGATGTGCCAATATAGTTCTATTGTCTTCCCATCCTTCTAGTAGTGAGTTTCCTAACCTCTCATGTGACCTACATGTGGAACCCAATGAATAGTGGTTTCATCTACTTCAGAATCGGTGGTCATGTCTCATTGTAAACTAGCAGTAGCTTCGACTTCATCTAGAGTTCTTTGAAAGCGATGTGGTGTATTTCTCTCAGAGTTTTTGGTTGCGTTATAGGCCCCCTATTGAACTCTGGTGTCTGGTCTTCCCTCGTCCTGATGTCGTGAGGAAAAAGAAATAGGCTCTCTTGAACCGTGACGATATTATGGAGGATAATCATGCATGGGAGCCATAGTGTCGCGGATGAGGGCGTGAAATGAAGGGTGATATAAGAGAGAGAGAGAGAGAGAGAGAGAGAGAGAGAGAGAGAGAGAGAGAAAGAGAGGGCTGAGAATACCAATCGCCGACTATGGAAAGGAGGGACCTAGATTCTAGAGCCGAATCCCCAATTTGCAGAGCAGGCATCAAACTGTGGCGAAGTGTGGGTTTCCATCGTTTGAAATGTAGAGCTTATCATGGATAAGGAGGATCGTGAGGGGAGAATGAATCCACTCGACAAGAGGACATGTAATAAATCTCATTTAGAGTGTCGGCCATGTGACATTGTTAACTGTGCCTCAAATCCAAAGATAGGCATGAGGACGCATGGGAATTCACATGGATTTCTGCTTTATGAGTCTCGAGGTGAAGACCCTGACTTAAATGTTGAAGTTGGATGTCGACGAAAAGGTATTGTCATTGTACGTTGGTGGAGTTGGATGGATTGTTGATGGCATCCATCTAGCTACATTCACCCACTTGTACGAGGGTCCTTAAATGTTGAGACAGATGACACACTGGAGGATCTGTGTGATGAACGAGGTCTACTTTGAAGGTGGTCATTCCATTAATGGTCTTGTTGTCAACCTCAAAGATGGACCTAGTGTTGGTTCGCTTCAAAAACACCCCATACATGGGTCACAATATTTATATTAATAACTAGTTTTGAAATATAAAAGTTCACCATTTTTATATAAAAACTAGCTTTAAAATATAAATGTTTAAATATATTATATTTTATTAAAAAAATTATTAAAATTTATTTTTTAAATTAATATGATTATAATTTTTTATATTATTCTCAATTTTTTATACATACATACTTAACTAACTAGCTTAGATACTTAACTAACCTACTAATACTTGTCAATTTACGGAGGAGCCATTCGCCCACTCGTATCCATATTAATTAATAAATGTGATTTACAGCGGAGTCATTCGCCCACTCGTATCCATATTAATTAATTAATGTGATCCATCGAGTATTAAAACATATAGATTTATTAATATATCACATATGTAATCGAATCATAAAACATATAGATTTATTAATATATTATWTATGTAATTTAATCAAATTTTATGATTTGATGTAAAAAATTGTTATTATATTARTAYWTSWCATATGTAAKCRAAWCATAWAACATATAGAKTTATTAATATRTTATTKATKTAATATTAATYMWATTTTATGATTTGATGTAAAAAATTGTTATTATTAGTACTTGTCAAAGCAAAACTATAACAATGARTTTGTTATTGATTTAATATTAATTCTATTTATTTATTTATTAAACTATAACAATGAATTTRWTATTRATTYAATATTAATTCTATTTATTTATTATATTTAATATTAATTCTATTTATTTATTTATTATATTTAATATTAATTCTATTTATTTATTTATTAAACKATAACAATGAATTTGTTATTGATTTAATATTAATTCTATTTATTTATTATATTTAACTTTTTAAAATTTTAAAGTTTTATGTTATAATTTTTATTTTTTTATTAAACAATAAAATTAATATTGATTTATTTCTATTTTTATTGGGTATAAAAAGTCTTATTCCAAACTCGACGGGCTGAGTTCGCTGAGTTCTATTAGCATTGAAAGCATGTGTTCAAGTTTTGATTTTGCACACTTCCCAACTCTGCACATTTTATTTATTTCTTTCTCCTTCGCACTCTTTCCAGAATGCACGCTTTCCTGCTCTTCCTCATCATCCTCGTTTAGTGATGTGCCGACTGTGGGATTATCCTTATTTTTGAATCCCGGGATGCAGTCTAGAAGTTGGGTCCGCTGGGAACGTATTTTCTGAACCGTTGACTGTGTTGCAGTTATTTGTGATCGCAGGTATGATATTTGGAGTTGAAGCTTCTGTATTTTCCCTACAGAGCCGAATACAAGATCCTGTAGTCTTGCTTCGTAGACCATACTATTTATTACATCAACTCTATGATTTGAGGGAAGATCCTGAGACAGTGTAAGGGGATTAGAAGTATATTTTTATTTTTTTTAATTTAATTGTATATATTAAATTTATATAGTATTTATTATTAGTTCTTGTTAAAGAAGACTATAGCAATGAGTTTGCTATTGATTTGACATTAATTTCATTGACTGTGTTTGATTTTTTATAAATTTGAAAGTTACTTAAAGTTCTATGCTATGTTATAGTTTTTGTTTTTTTATTAAATAATAAATTTGAGAGTTATAGTCTGCACATCACTTGTGTGTCCTTCAGAGATGTGAGATCGAAACTTTGTACAATTGCGCTAGAGCTATTTAGTTTCTCTATAGTTGCATTCATCAGCTCCGCGCAGTCCAGAAGAGCAATATTATGAGTGCTTTTAGACGTTTTCTGAATCCAGTCCGAGGCCTTCTTTGCTTCTTCCAATGCCACAATCACAGCGAGTTCCTTGCGGTTGGCCTGAATGAAGCATACGATGAGACACTGGAAATGCAAGTTGTCGGATATAGTGTGATGAGACACTAGAAATGCAAGTTGTCGGATATAGTGTGATGAGACACTAGAAATGCAAGTTGTCGGATATAGTGTGAGGTCACAGAGGGCTTTTAACGCCTTGTTGGTTGTTTGAAATCTGGTCCCCGACCCAGATGCTCCCTTATTTCTGTTGGAAATAACGACCCCGGCCACCACAGAGGCTATGATCGCCACAAGCACCACAGAAGCCACTAAGATTACTATAATTCTTCTCATCATCCATTGCTGCACTGCCAACTTATCTTGATCGATATCATCGACCTTCCCGTACGATTTGAATGAATGCATCTTGTCTTTATTGCATTATTGCAGACAAACCTTTTGTAAATATTTTCCTCCACTAGATTCGATCCAGCGACAGGCACGAATTTGAAAAAGAATGAGAACTCTAAGACGGGATGAGAACAACAATCCCAACTTCAATGATGTTGATAATCGAATACTCAATGTGTTGGCTGCTTACAATGCCCAGCATTTGCTACGTCGTTCGATCTGGAATTTATAGTCTTATTAACAAAAGATGGCGGTGATAGAATTTCTATAATATTTATTAACTTATCAGAATTCCACATGTGAAACGGAAACACAGTTTGTGAAAACCGCTTATTGTCTAAGAAAGGACAAATCTTGGTTTCACATAAATTACGTTATATTATGTGGACCAGAACTTGAACCTCTTATTGCAAACAGATGATACACTATCTTACTTGGCAGGGACTACCGATGCCATACAACTTTTGTTTGTAAATCACAATAATCAATCATTAAATTAATCTACAAAATTAATTTTTAAAATTAATATTTTATTAATTATAAATTATTCAATCATTTAATTAATTTAAAAAATAATTTTTCAATATAATCAAATTATTAAGATAATCAAATTAATTACAAATCATAATATAATAAAATATGAAACTATTTTAAAAAAACAAATCAACTATGAAATGACATATTAAAGTTTGATAGATTAATTTTGATTGATAGACAGTTAACCACCACCATTATTATAATAAAATATTTAATTAAATAAAAATAATAAAATTTGAAAAACTATTATTATAATAAAATATTTTAATTTATACTAAATATACACTAAATTCACAAAATTAATATAACTATATAAATTATTGTGTGGTTATAATTAAAATAATAACAACAAAATAAAACATAAAATAAAATAAAATAAATTTATAAATATAAATATAAATATAGATCCAAAATATATTTATAATATTAAATAATTAATTTTTTAACC
>SNQJ01S0044591.1:0-12855 GCA_010110895.2 Picea sitchensis | reverse complement strand
GAGGTGAAAACTCTACGGTTTTACCTTCACCTGAATGAGTGATTTGATATATTGATAGAAGGTTACAATAACGACTGGGAACACATAATACATCATTGAAATGACCATTATCTACTTGAATTGTTCCAGATCCTAAAACACTAAGAGATCTATCATCACCAACAAATATTTTCTTGGTGTTACATTGATAAGATGCTCCTGAATCAATAAGGCACTCATCAGAAGAAGAAGTAGAATTTGTGTTGAAGGAGAAACCAGAAGCGGAAAGTGCATGTCCATGAGAAGAAGAAGAAGAATTAGAATCAATATTGATGTTGTGCTTTTTTATCACTGCTTCTAAAGTTGTCATCTTCTTGAAACATTTAGACTCATCATGACCATCTTTATCACAAAAGTTGTAATGTCTATCAGTCTTCTTATTTGTATATTTTTCTCCTTTGTCACCATTAGGAGTTGAAGCTGTCTGAGTGGGTTTGGGACCCTTATGTGGCTTGTTTTTTTAGCGAGGATGTTGCTTCTTGGGATACTTGGGTTTATCTTTCTGCTGGGAAACTAAGGCTTTGTTGGAGGTACCTGCAGTGTTGATCACTCCAAGTTGTACAAGCTTATCTTCCTCTCTAATCAAAGCTGCACAAAAAGACTCAAGAGTGGGATTTTCATAAGATTTCCCTAGATCCTCTCTCATGGCATAAAAGGTAGATACAAACAAAGAATATGCACTACCTAGCTTAGAAAGAATAAGATAGATGCAATTCTCTTCCTCCATTTTTATCTTACATTCTTCACATAAAATTCTGAGTTTTTTAATCTTAGATAGATAGTCTCCAAGGAAAGAAAAATCACTTGGACTCAAGGTCAGTAATTGATTTTCTAACTGTTGTGCTCGAATAATATTGAGTTTACCAAACACAGATTCATTTTTTTCCCAAGCTTCTTCGGAGTCATCAATTTCTTGAAGGTGGTACCTTAAATAAGGAGAGATGGACATTTCAATTAGTCCACATGCTTCGTCACTCCTATTATCCCATTTAACTTTCTTATCATCATCATTGGGTTCTTTTTCCTTTCCCAAGATAATCTAGTACAAGATTTTACTTTTTTAATAAATCTTCCATATGAGATTTCACCTGGAAGTAGTTGGTGTTGGTAAGGAAGAGATTAATTGTAGAATCCATATTAAATATGTAGATAATATGGATTTAAAAACTGAAACTGATGATCTGTATGGAAAGAGATCGAAAATTTATGGGGTTTTAAAAAAAACGGCACCGAAAACAGACTTTGTACGTGAGAGTTATGCCCTTTTAAAAAAAGGCACAAACGATAACCAAATGACCACGTGATAGTGTAAGTTTCTTTATGAAGTGACCCACTTTTATAAAGAGAAGTGGGGATCACTTTTACAATGAAGTTACTTTATAACAGAAATTTTTCATGCAAAATAAATAACTCTAAGAAAATATTAAAGCTACTTATAGTGATTCACTTTTATACTTGAAAATACCAAAGATGTACACATATACCAAAGATGTTAGGATGAGGGTGAAAATATGGTCTTTTTGGTGGAGGATGAGGTTGGAGAGCTCTTTGTCCAACAGTGTTTAGGAAACATGTCTGAAACAGTTGATTATAATCTTCAGAATCAACATCAAAGTCCAAGAAACCCTTCAAAATTCTTATGTATCAGGAGGAAGAAAGATGAAATAAATGAAAATGGAACTTAGGAACCAGGAATAATTGATGTAAAATGAGAGTATGGATGGAATTGGCCCTAAATAAACAAGCAATGTCTTCATCAAAATAGAACCCATTAAAAACAATCAGCTTGAAATATATCTCTTCAAACTTTTCCTTTAATCATAAATTTTATTGATCAAATTATACCTCTGCTACCAAATATTCACATCAAACTGATAGAGAAAATATTTTTACTTCATACAACAGGAGGAAAAACAAATGGCAATTTTAAAATGATACATGTTCCTAGGAATCAGGGAATAATTTATGAAAAGTGATAGTATGAGGAGGTTGGTCCTATATGCCAAAATAAAGATTTTTTTTTATTTCTCAAACAATCAGCCACATCTTCATTCTAATGATTAGATATCCTCAAATTATTTCAACAAGCCACAATAATAATCGGAAACCCATATCTAACACCAGAAATTTTATATTATGGTGTTAAATAACTGTCGAATAAGCTTACAACAAAACTTATTTGTCAAACAAAAGTAATGTAACCTTTTAATGATAGTGTAGTGGAATCAACCGAGTCGAATCTATTTTTGGTTAAATAATTTTGATTAACCTGCAAAACATAACGCTTGAACTATACTCCATCAAACATTCTCCTCTTAACAACCAATGAATGCATTGTGGGTAGAGCTCATGCTACAACTATATGTATATATATTCAAACTGTGAGGGTTTGAAACTAGTTAGCATCATCCTTTTATAATTGTAAACTTATTCACATGACCATCAACATTTTCTAAAAATATTGAGCTTTCACCCTTTCTTCACCCTTGTGAGCATCACCCGATGTAATGAGTGCCAAGTGGACTATTCAAATCATGAGAATTATTGGTTAGTTGCGACTAATACTCATGGATATGGGTCATAGATTAATGACTTACACTACGTAGTTAATCCCGAAAATAATATCTAATATCTTGCACTGCGAAAGCCCCTATATGCTTAAATATTGAGCCTAGGCTGCTACCAAATACCCTCAACAGTTCAATCTCAATACAAAATATCTCCATGACATGAACAAGGCTTAAAAACCTTGGATTTAGAAACAATATGATCAAAGGACTCTTAAACTATAGATATCATGTTTTATCATCAAACCAAACAACATCCACGGGAAATCAATAACAGAAGAGGGATAGTTTTGAAATACACGGGTTCAAAACTAGGTAGAATTTACCCTTTTCTTTATTTTAAAAATATATCAACCCTCCCCAGAAACTAACCATTTCTCATTTCTCTGTAAAATTAATGCAAAGATGTCAAGTCAAACAAAGATACAAAACCCAAATAGTCAAACTTTAAGACATGACTTCTTCATGCCATGCACAAAATTTTGAAAAAAACCCAAAATTTTGTCATGGAATAACACATCAGTAAGTTCAAAAACCTCAAAGTTATAGTGTTGGTGGTACGGTTTTATTAATAAACAAGTTGGTTGATAAGATATCCTTCAAGAAACTCCTTGTAATATGCATTCAAGTGGAATAAAGGATGTCATTTAAAAGCCATGGATTCAAAACCTTTGAAAAGAAAAAAAAATACATACAGAGGAAACCTCAAAGTATTTTACACCTTTCAAATTAGTATTGAAGTATAACGAGTGGAGAATGAGACTGTCACAGAGCCCCGTATTTTGAAAAGAACAAAGACTATAACAAATCAAAACATGAATTATTTACAATGATTTCACATAGACAAAACTGAGGTAATAAATTTCAGGATGAGGGTTAACACCAGAGCTTTAAAATGATAAAAATTCCATGTAGATGTGGCAGAACGAATCCAAGAGGAAAAACTCAAATAAGCATACTCATTTACTAATCAAAAAGAGTTATTTTTCAAACCATTACTACAAATAAAAACATACATTTGATGGGTACGATCTAGAATAAAATACCTTCTCTTAGCACTTCTATACCTTTGAAAAACAAGTGTTACAGTTGTCATAAATTACCACAGCTAAGCCTTGGGACAACACCATCGTTCCATGGCTCCAAAACTCAATACCATAATGAAATGCCAAAAACATCGCAAGGGTGAAAAACTCAACATAGTTGAATGTCTCTGTCCAATGCATGGGGCGTCACGTTCTCTAATACCATATTCACATTAAATTTCTAATCCAAATAATATTTCCACTACTCACCAACCACCAATCATATTCCAAATAACCATGCCAAATATGCAAGTATTATATGATATATAACCATGTCAGCAAACCAATAACTCGCAGTTAATCTGAATAACGTCCTGACTTCATATCAACTTCAACGTTTATTTAAACCACATTCATTGAAAACAAATGATGCGATATGTAAATACAAATGTGAGTGATTAAAACAAAGCTCAAGTGGTGGCAGTGTTATATGATATCAATGAAAGCTCATATAATATACCATATGCAATGTGATAAAATAACTTTGAACCTTTTAATTCAAGAGCATGCCACCCCTTTTGATATAGAACCAAAAAATAGCATGTATAGATTTGATGGCATTTGGGTTATATAAATACTTTATATATAGTATACCATGAAATTATACCATGCATAACTACCTTCTTTTCAAATTTTTCATGTAATAAAAAATCAATCTTATGAAAAAACCTTGTTAAGACATGTCAGTTATAAGAGAAACAACATTTTAATTGCTTTGTAACATTTTGTGAAATAAAACTCATAACCAGACTGAAGAAGAAAACAATATCGATGCAAAATGTAGATGAGATTGTTTCAACAAAGTAGTAACCTTTAACCCTAGGAGATAATTGAAATTAAACATTCATTCTTTATCCCTAGGGGGTACCACCTATAGTTAAATATTTGTATATCATAGATAAACAAAATTTTGAATTGTTCCTTGCAATTGTTTGCAAGATAGTGGCTTTTTTTTCAGTTTGTGAATCAACATCTAGAGACTCCACATGGTAGGAAATTTAAATTGGCTAGAACTGAAGAATATCTAGTTTTTTTAGTATCACATTTTGAAAAAATTGTCAACTTTCTCTCATATACTCTTGTAAAAGAAAGTGTATGGAGGAAAGAAAATGAAAGAAGAGGACGTGAACAACTTTGTACATCATGTATCAACAAGAACACATAGGTATGGAAACTACCACATAAGTAGTGTTACTGACCCCAAGAGGATCATTTGTTTCTCTCTATTCTTATGAATTTTTCAACACATCTAAACAAGATCTATTTTTTTTTTTAAATAATGGATCTAAACAAGATTAACAATAAAAAAAAATATCATAGTACTCTAACTACCAAACTAATAAACGACGAATGAATAATATTGTAAATGATATAACAAAAATAAACAAAGCATTTAACGTTTAAATGATGCAATCACTATTCATTCACAAATCAACAAATTAAATAAATAATAAACTAACTAACCTCTCGTTGATCAACAGTACTAAGCTAGATTCATCTCTATGTATTTGTATAAGCTCCTATTAACCTGTGTCAAGTGTAAACCTATGACAAAAGAAAGCATAATACTTCCTGAAAAAACTCAAAGAAGTCTTTTATATTCCGGAACAAGTCTGAGATGACAGAAAGACAAATGATTTTATATCATGTGACTTTAGAATGTCCAATAACTGAAAATGAAAGAAATTCTAGTTCTCAGTAATGGTATTACCAGCTACCTAGCATCAGATGTAAACTCAAAATACTTTAATAGATGATCAGTCACAAATATCAGTTGAACCAAAAGATAATGAACCGCATAAAGAAAACATGATATAAAAGATTATATGCAGAACAAACTAAAGCTAATTCGATACATATAAATATTCACATCTAGAAATTACATGAGAAAAATAATGACAACATTGTACAGTCTACACAGGATGAAAGCCAAAGAGTAAATTGTTTTCCCATATAGTTTCAAAAAAATATGTCCATCATATGGTCCAGGAGGAATTGCTTCTATCACTAGGCAAACATTGCTATTTAAACAAGTTTCTAATATGTTCCTCCTATCATGCAAGATAGAGTCAGATATTTTAAAATAAGTTTTTACTAAAATAAAATAACAAAAAGATAATTATATTGGAGTCTTTTAATCAAAAACATTTACATTAATAAACGTTGTCTTTCAAAACAGAAAATTACTATTCCACTAAACACTCAACCCATGACTCATTCCCTTAATCATAGCACATCAATCTGTTGTTCACCTGAAACAATAAAAACAAAATCAAAATTAGACAATAATCAAAACAAATAATTTCAAAAGACAAACTACAAAATCTTTCGATTACGTAGCTAGTCTAAAATAACAAGAAAATCAAAACGAATTTAATTTTTTTTTACTTATTATCCAAATAGAATCAAATCGTTAAAAACAAAGGAACTATTTACCAATTCAAAAATTCGAAAGAGAAGCATCAGACACATTTGAGTTTATAATGGTATTGAAATTGGTTGAATTTTTAATAACCACATTCCCAGATCTCTTAATACGCTTGTTGGCTTGGTGTGAGTTCGACCAAATGCAAGCTCTGAGCTCATCATTTTCCCTCTCAAGATTTGTGTTCCTAGTGACCACTTGGTTCAACTGTGCCTGTAGGTAAGGAACATCCTGATAATACCTTTCGATCCAGTCAAAACAATTCTCGCAATACACCGGTTCAGGACTTGGTAAAAGTCGAGCCTGATCTGTAGTGGGTAACTTACCATGTGCCATGATTCTTTTGAGATCATGTAGAATGCCTGAAAAACCTTGTTTTTCTTTTAAGAAAGGAGGCAGATTCGATACAAAATCGAATTGGGTGCATCGGTGCTAGTATCATCAACAAGCGAGGAGTTTTCTTGCACAAAATGATTTTGAATGCCTAAAAACCCCTCCCAAGATCTCAACGTCTTGCATTAATCTTACCTTAGCCTCGCTTCAGGTGAAATATAGGAACATGGCATGAATTAATTAATGGATATGAGGAGAGGGAGGATCTGATTGTTCTATAAACCTAGACACGTGAGAACTGGCTTGAATCTCTGAGAAAAATGAAAAAAACTCTTACCTCAACCGAAACAGAATTTATGAGATATTGTCCTTCAAAAAATGAGACATATCTCAGAAATGGTCTAGTTTCTAAAGAAACTACCCATGCAGATAGTAAATGGGTTTCGGACGGTTTCGCCATATTGTTAACATTTTTGAATTAATTAATGGATATGAGGAGAGGCAGGATCTGATTGTTCTATAAACCTAGACACGTGAGAACTGGCTTGAATCTCTGAGAAAATAAATAAACGCTTACCTCAACTGAAACAGAATTTATGAGATATTGTCCTTCAAAAAATGAGACATATCTCAGAAATGGTCTAGTTTCTAAAGAAACTACCCATGCAGATAGTAAATGGGTTTCGGACGGTTTCGCCATATTGTTAACATTTTTCTCAGAAATCATCCCACAAAACCATGTCTCTATTACACAATTAATGGGTTTTAAAACTTGCCATTTGGTTACTTATATACCGTATTAGAGTAGAAGAGGGGAGCGTATTTGAAACCACATGAAAAGAGAGGATAAGATCCATTTTCGTGAGGAGACATGTTGGCACAAGTGCACCTAGGTTCAACGCCAACAATGCACCAACAAAAACCCTAACTACCTACTCTTTCGGCAACACCTGCGGAAGCGATGAAGTCTCACCCCGAGGTAGAGGCAGGTGTGGCAGAATCGTTTATAATAAACCTAGTCGGGACACGATCTATGATCACAATACTTAACAGAGCCTAGCCAATAACATTCATTAGTCTTCAACTCCGAAAGAAATGGATGAGATATCTTAGATGGAATGGACGATGGAATGGATGGAATGGATGGAATGGACGGAAACGGAGGAATGGAGGAAGGAATGATGGATGGAAGGAGAATGGACCCGATGGAATGGATGGAGGACGGATGGAATGGAGGACGGATGTGAGATCGGATGGACGGAAAGGAATGGATGGACGGACGGGAGGAATGGATGGATGGAAAGGAATGGAAGGAAATGGATGGATGGATGGATGGAAGGAGGATGGATGGATGGATGGAGCCGGAGGCCGATGGAATGGACGGATGGAAGGAACGATCGGATGGAATGGAGGATGGATGGATGGATGGATGGAATGGATGGAATGGATGGAGGATGGATGGATGGATCTGGGATGGAGGAAAGGAAGGATGGTTGGATGGAGGATGGAGGGAGGAATGGAGAATGGATGAGGACACCCGGAGAGGAAAGGACAGGAAGGAATGGAGTGGACAAATGGATGGAAAGGACCCGATTGAAGGAATGGACGGAGGATGGAAGGAAATGGATGGAATGGAATGGATGGATGGATGGACAGGAGGAAGGAATGGAATGGATGGAGGACGGACGGATGGATGGACAGTGGAAGGATGGAATGGATGGAATGGAATGGATGGAAATGGACGGATGGAGCCGGATGGAGGAAATGGATGGATGGAATGGAAATGGAGAAGGATGGATGGAAGGATGGAATGGAAAGATGGATGGATGGACTGGACAAATGGAGGAATGGAATGGACGGATGAGGAAATGGCACACTTAAAGGGGTGGAATGGGAGTGTGGGGCTCTTTTCCAAAGCTTCCTTCTTACACAAACTCCATTAGTTAGCATTCAATATTTACTCATTACCCATTGCTATCATTTATAACCAGATGTGAACATATCAGCAAATATATCATCAACAATACCAAGGGAACACATGTAATAATAAGATGTATGTACAATTTTTTTTACATGTATTCATAACTTTGGGGTTTTCAAGAATCAATAGAGAGTACAACTCTTACAAGAGAACTAGATCTATAATTTAAGACTCATCTTACATCCTCAGTATCAACTGAGATGAGGCAACAACTCTCAACAAATATCACATACCATAAACAAGTGCACCAACCATGCACCACATAAAGCCAAACAACCTAGAATCAACCTATACCATAAACAAGTGCATCCAACCATGTACCAAGTATATACCAATCATTTCAACTACTAATCAACAATGACTCATCAATATGTACCAACATCATCAACTATACACCCTATGTATGTGCCAACTCATCAACTCCGCTTGTCTCAAACTATGATCTTTACTCTTGATTAGTTAACAACCCTAACTTGAAATAATTCATAACTTCAAAATTCCTGTAATGAATAAAGATTTGAAACCGACACACAATGTTATCCAATGTGTTTTATGTAATTCCTCCAGGTTTCACTACTTGGAACCTCTCAGAAAGGAGTTACAGCAAAAATGACATACCTTGTTTAACTATGGCTTATTCTAGAGAGCCACCTTTGTAGAGCGTGCCCCACATGGAATGTTTATTGAAATGATATGCAACTATTACACATCATAATACATACTATGAATATAACCAACACAATTGTTGTCACTAAATTTGGATCTATATGAATAAGTTATGACGCTTTTTAATTCTAAACACATGTTTTAGACTAGTTTCTGATCTAAGCCACAAACCCTATTTTCCATGTAGTGTATCTCCAAAATAAAACGATTCACAATCTAAATTGTTTACCACATATACTTGAATATATTTACTCATTTCTACATCAATCGCACTGCCTAAATCATTAGAAAAAATGTTTGTGAAAATGGTGAGATGACCTATAAATAATAGCACCTTAGAAAGCATCAAGAAAAGAATTTATCCTCCCTCCTTGAATTTCTCTCGCCCTTTTCTCTTCACCTTTCCCATAATTAGGCTTTAGATATTCTTTTTACCTCTGTCATTTGTATATATTCAATATCCTCAAGGGTTCCACACCAAAAGTCTCAAGAAGCTCTCACATGAAGCTTCCATCAATACTCCAAAAGATATCCTCACAAGAAGCTCCATCGATCCACAAAAAGCATGATCTACAAGAGACCATTGATATATTATTTATACTTTCATCCCCAGGTCACTTAACCCATTTTAGGTCACTTAACCCACTTTGTAATACTTAACCCATTTTCCTATTTTAGAGTTAACCACTTTCCATAAATAGAAAGTTCCTCCAATACTTCTATCATTTAAACATTCATTCCTTGATTTTGTCACCTTACTCTTTCATTTCCTTGATTTTGTCACTCTATTTATTATTTAAATAATCCACCTTGCTTTGTCACTTTACTCTTTATCATTTAAATAATGATTCCATTTCTAGGTCACTTTAACCTATTTTCCCTATTTTAGGGTTAACCACTTTTCATTTAAATATTCCTTCTTGACTTTGTCACCTTTACTTTTATCATTTCTTGATTTTTGTCACTTCTCTTATTATTTAAATAATCCACCTTGACTTTGTCACTTTTACTTTATCATTTAAATAATGATTTCTTCTTTAGGTCACTTTGACTTCTTTGACCTGGGGGCTTCAAACCTTCATGTGTGTCCTTTCATCTTTCATATAAGCATGTCTCAAACCATGAGAGTTATGTGACATCTACACCACCGAAATGGCATGACAATCACTAATCCATCTAGGATAGTTTCACCAACACCTCTTGATCTTCACCATTATTCCACATGTGATATTGGTCCTTTGAACCATTCTTCAGAATAAATCAATCTGAAAAGCACCTTTAGAGGGATTTCACCATAAGGGGACCACTTTGAGTTCATCCATTTGTGTACCTTATCAATCATGATGAGACAATGATGAGTCATTGGGTCCTCCAAGTAACCATTTTTCTAGGATAACTCGATCCGCAAAGCGACTTCCCCGTGGAGAGAGATTTCACCATAAGGGGACCACTTTGAGTTCATCCATTTTTGCACCTTATCAATCATGATAAGACAATAATGAGTCATGTATATATATTTTTCCAACAATGCATCATATACCAATGAAAACCACATCATCCATATTCATCATGTAGTCAATGATGTCTCATTGATCCATCTTCACCATATCAATGACAACTCATAGATCCATCTTTATCTATCATTTCATCAAGGATAATACATATTATAATACATCAATCATCAATAAATCAATCATTTGGCATAAATCAAACAATAACTTTACAACAATCAATCAAACCCATTGGTATCAATGACAATATGATCTAACAAGACTCTTTGCATTGATGGTGGCTAACAACATTGATGTCAATAACAATTATCAATTATTGATTTCAACATGTAGATAAGGGAATTTCTACATCAATAGTCACTGTGACTATCTCCCCATCAATAAACATCAATCACATAAATGTGATTAACTTCCCCTTGACATCATGGTAAGGGCCATTCTCCTCTTGGGGCTGATCCTCTTGCTTGAGCTCTTTGTGAATAATCTCTCCCTTTGAACAAGGGATATCAATTGATGTAATGCTGAAAATACAATGAACATACCTCTAGGACCATTTCTCTTCCCCGGAATTATGCCTCTATGCTCTTTCCAAATATAGGGCCTTTTCTAGGTATGCATCCGATAAGTATTTCCTCCTAGAATCATAAGAAGAATGACTCTATGGGTATGTCTCCCCCTTTTTCAACTAGAACATAGATCAACCACTGTCTCTATGATGTTCCTTGGACTTGTTCATGTATCAAACTTGTGACATACCATACAAGAGATATGTCAATAATGAAAATAGAGAATCATGAACAAGATATAAACCAAGTACATCATGCACAAATATACCATGCATTAACCATGTACATCAACATATATCATCCATGGAATGTATCCACCATATGCCAAATATGTGCATCTACCAATATGCCAACATGTGTATATTCTACCACCTCTATGCCAACCATGTGCATCTAACAATATTCCAAATAAATACCATCTATGAGTGTACCCTCATGCATCATCACTGTACCAAGCAAGTATATCAAATCCACGCATCAACAAGCTATGACTCCCAATGATGTACAACATGACTATCAACTTCATGTCTCAATGTGTAGCCCAACCACATGCAAAATTCATGCACCATGGTATCCAACATATGCTTCCAATAATACATCATAAGATATATCAGTGAAACTCAAATATGTACCAGCCATGTACCCCAACAGATCAGCATCAATCCATACTCATGGGTTAGTTCCATGTACCCAAGATTTATTTTACATCATCACCTTACATGATATTAGAACCATTAAAACCTACAACAAATAGTGTCAGAACCTGCAATAAACCATGTCATACCCTGCAACACAGAGTTATACCATCACATCAAGATGCAACTCATGTGCATTGCCTTTTTCTCAAGGCTTTACCACATATAAGTGGTCTACTTCACAACAACTCAGTATGTACACAACCTATACAAGGTAAGCTTGTGTATGTACGTGACTAATACCATTGTCACCCGTGTATGCTTCAGTAGATGACTTACTTGATCTTCCCTTCAGTCTTTCATTATGTTTTGGTTGCTTTGTCTTCTTCACCCACTTCTGTAGATGTCCCTGCTCCTCGGAACTTGATCTCTAAGCATACATATTTTCAAAGATGTCTCCCTTTCTAACTTCATTCCTTCTTCTAGCCATGCTATGTGAAGTCCTCAACATGGACTTTCTTCTTGTGTTCCATCAATCCTGGGATTTGTGGCCAAATCCACTATAGTTGTAGCATCTCATAGTGTTATAGTGAACAACAATGTGTCCTACTTGATCACATCTCCAACACCTCATGGTGTTATAAAATCTTATGTTATATCTCCTTTCATAAGATCTACATTCAAACAATTTGTGACCATATCCATTACATGAATAACAATGACCATGAAAAATAATTTCATACATTTTCTTTGGTGTCCCAAGAATAGCTTCTTGATGTCTTCCTTGCTTTGATCTTTTGAAATTTTATTTTCCTTGTGTAGATGGTTGTTTTGCAACATTGTCTTCCTTCTTTGATGGAATTACCTCATGCTTCTTTAAGGTTCTTGCTTCAGCATGTGTAGCTTCTCCTTTGTATCCAAGACCTGATTTATCATATGGTGATCTTTGACTTTCCAAGATCTCATCCAATATTAGTGAGTTATTCAAGAATTTATTTGACTTCTCCACTTTCTTTCTAAGATCAACAATTTCAGCTTCTAACTTAC